>VYZQ01049641.1:4815-20237 GCA_013400655.1 Mystacornis crossleyi
CCCTTATTTGTACTTCCTCTCTACAGTACGGGTTTGCAATGTCCCTCCCACATGGGCTAAGTGCAACCACTGAATTTGGATGAGTAATGACCAGCTGGGCTGAAATATCTCCAGTAAAATGTTCCTCCACCACAAAGTACGAAACCTTTTTTGTTTTCTGGCTTTTAGTTCAGACTACAAAGTCTACAGATTCAAGAAAGCACCCTATGTCCAAGCCAAAGGTTTGATCTACGGAAAGTTCATGCTTGCTTGGTAACGCAAACAAAGCACACTATCACCTGGAAGGGACTAAATCACAGAAACAGGGTGACATGAACGAACAACACACCTTAAAAAAAACCCGCAGCTGAAATACAAAACACGATAAATTATCTGTACAAAAGAGGAATCAGCATTCCTCTCAATAATACTCTAGGTCCTAATTGCATATAATGATTTTGCCAGGTAGCAAGTTACCCATCAGATCTGCCACCTCAGCACAAGAGGACAGATGCTTCTACCACAACATGCAGGTTTTCCTGAGAAAAGTACGAAAAACCAGTAACTATCCCAGGCAAATTAAAGTCTCCGTCCTGACTTCATTGTCTCCCATTCATAAAAGATAAGGTTACAGCAATTTTCTTCACAAGCAGTCTTAGAGGGACTTCGTGACCCCAGGGCAGACATTCTGAAAAACCTAAAGATAATTCCTGGATAGAGAAGCAGTGCTACAATGAGATATGTCTAACAGAACCCATATTCCACACCAATTGCCCGTGGGACAGCATTTTAAAATCCAAACAACAAAAAGACCCTCCTCTCCAAAACACCTTGCTCTCCCACATAATGAGGGATGAGACAACACAAGCAGAACACAGATCTTTCCTCCCCCAGCAATGCACCTCTGAGTGACTTCCACAGAATGGATTCCATGGATGGCAGTGTTGGCCATGGGCATTCACTGTATGCAGGCAAGCACCAATCTGAAATGTGGGAAGGGACCCAGAAATCTCTCCCCAAAGACAAATGCATGGAATTCAACCACGTTATCAATAAGAACTTGGAGACTTCCCAAAAACAGGTTAGGACAGCCTTGACATATCTGATGCTTCAGCAGGAGCCCTGTGGGAATGACTCACACCAGCCTGTGCAGCTGGCAAGCATCCACCTTCTACACAGAAGATTAGGAGAGTCCCAGGAACTCAGAGGGACAGTGAAGAATGATTAACAACTTCAAAACAGAGCAATTTTCCCTTTTACAAGGGTGGGAGAGAAGACCTGTAAAGGCCAAGCAGCCAAAACACATTTACAACTGTCCTGTAGCTCTCCAGCTGTAACCTGCCTCTCTCCTGGAAGAAGTGAAATACCCTTAAATCCTATACTTATGGGATGCATGGAATCCTCCGTGCATTCCAAATTGCTAGGACACACAGACCCGTGCATCAGTGAGACTAGCAAATGACTTTTCTTCCAAACTAAGGCTGCAAACATGAATCCACTGCAAACAGGAGTCAGATGATGACAGGATCAAGAAGTTCCTCCGTGCTGCCACTCCCCAGAAATTTATATAAAAGTGGGCTCTCTACAACATCACCTGCCCACTCTCAGTTCAGCTCTAAATGTTCTACTATCTATAGAATAATTTATGGTATTAAACTGCTATGGCAGGGTGTTTTGTATCACTGCATGTTTGTATCACTGCAAGTCTGAAAGTTGATTAATCAACCTTCTCAAACTGGCTTTAGGGAAACAATTGTTCTCTCTCATTATTTATTGGTGTGTTTTTGTTTTTGTTTTTTTTTTTAACATTTCATTACAGCCAAGACCTAGATTTTGAACCCAGTCCCTAATCAAAATGACATACCTTCTCTTTTGGAAGGTGAAAAGTAAAGATACCTTTCAGTTGAAAGGCAGTAAGATCTACCTTCACATTAGTGACTCCTCCCTCAGTTCTGTGCTCTGTTTGCACAGCAGGATCAAATCAGGATAACAGGCTGCACTAGGGTCGCTACCAACCTTATCTTCTGTTAGTAATCCCACATATCTTTAAGAGGCAGGAACAACTTGGGAGAGTGTAATTGTGAACAGCCCATGAGCTTAAGTGCATGAGCTCTGGCATGGGCCTTTCAATTCACTGCACTTCCACCTGTGAGGTACAAAGAAACACCTCTTTTTCTCAACTCCATGGAGTTCTAAGTGAATTTCAACAGAGATGCAACTGCACAGGAAGCATCTACTTTCCCCTCAGTGAGTGGTAGGGCTGCAAATAAACATCTTATATGCTGCTCCTACTTATTTAACCTAGCAGTTCTCATTATATTTTCAAGAAAAAATAATACGACTGCATTAAAAAGGAAAGGCTGTGAATTTTTTTTTCCCTTCACACAAATATGTATGAAGTCCTTGGATGTTCCTATAATTTTCTGGCCTTGTCTTTAAAGACATTAATATGCTTAAATACCTGGGAATTAGGTTTCAATTACCAGAATCCCCCAGAGGTGTTTTTACTTTTTCTTCTTCATTATGCAAAGAACATGAAGAAAGATCAGGTTTTTATGAGCCCACCCACAAAGGCATCAAATATGCTGACTCTTAATAACAAATTTGGAAAGGAGAACCTAGTCTTGGTGAATGTATTTTAACGTTTAAAAAAAATTAAAAAGAAAACCATGAAAGAGGTCCTCTGACAGAACAACCACAGGACGGGAATGAAAATAACATGACTTCCCAGTATCCCCAAAACATCACTCCATTTAATTTCATCACCTACAAGGGTGGAGGGCAGGTCTAACTATTGCTGCTGCCCTCTTGAAAAAATTTTGTGTAAAAAAGAGATTTGGCAGCTTCACTTTCATCCTGTTCTCCAGGCAGAAACAGCACCAGTCATCACTCACTACACCTCCCTGGTGTTGAAAACACTGAGCTGGTTACCAGAACAATAATGTAAAAATCAACAGGTGTAGACCCATAAGAGGCAGTTAATGCAATTATTAATAAAGACAGCCATTTAGTGAAACCATCCACTTACTTTGTTTACGCTCTAGAAATTTCAGGCCTCCTCAGAAATTATCTTTCATCCTCTGGGAATGGAGCCTCCTGGTTGGCTTCAAAGATGCTGGCATAAAGCACAGACCTTTTGTTTAATTGCCCTCTTTTGAGGGGGAATATTAAGTCAGGTTAGACTGAATATGAAAGGGAGATGCCATACTGGAGTTGATGAGAATGAAGGACAGTAGTACAAATTGTATCTACCCCCTTCTCCTCAGCTCTAATGGTTTTAAGGGAAGCATACTTTTCCATCCAGACTCTGCAAATGCTCCAGCAAGAAAGGAAAAAACAATACTGTTTGGAATGGAAAAAGCACTATCCTTCCCTTGTAAAGTAAGTTGTTTTAATTATATTTTTTAACATACAACAATATCCAGAGACTGTGTATCTAAAGCTGTCAGTCTCAGAAGTACTGGTGCTGGAATAGCTCCACTTGTCAGAAAATATCTGATACCAAGTTAGACTAAGGCTGCCTGATAAAAAACCCACTGGTAATGCCTTTAAGGAATCAGTGTTTCTACGTAACAGATGTGTGAAAATAAGAATAGACATATATTTCCATGGATACATGTAAGTAAACACATACAGAAATGCACCACCAACCACACCTCTGTGGACACTAGGGGTTGGTTTGCCCCCAGGACTTAGGACTTTTCCAGCATGTTACAATTTAGTATTTGAATTTGTCAAAAAGATACTGCCAAAGTGAATAGATTGAACTGTTTTCATTTGCTGATACAAATTGTTATGCAAACAAAAGAGAGCAACTACTTAGAACCTATGGGCACACAGTGAAGTGCTTTGCTTTTGACAAAGAAAACTTTACAGGGGGAAGAAAAATGGTCTCCTTTTCCTACAAGAGCAAAATTTTCTACTTTTTTCAGTGACATTCAGGGCATTGCTTACTCAAAGATTCCATTTAAAAAAATTTAAATGAAACCACTGCATTGGCTTTATCCAGTTAAGTTAGTGATCAAAGATGCTACAAGCAATAAACTTCTAGAGTGCAAGGAGGTGACTTGCTTTGTCATCCCTGTTGAGTGTCCTGAAATTCCTCTTTAAAGACATTGGTGCTGGATTTTTATTTAGTATTTTATTTTGTATTTAGAATACTGAAGTAATTCCTTTCCTTTGTAAAGTCTTCATGTCAAGTTAGTAATAGCAGGCTGGGATCTGATGAGGTGAGGGGGCAAAATCCTGTCCTTTACTTTTGGCTCTGGGAAGAGCATGTCATTCCCATGCAGGAGACAAACTGTGGTCCTAAAACGGATGTGCAGCCTGGATTTAGAGAGTTGATAATGAGTCATTGCATGTAACACACAGCAAAACACAGAGGCCATGTGGATCCACACCACTGTGTGCATGTTAGAAAAATGCTTTCTTGGGCAAATACAGAACTGCATGCTCTTCCCTGCCACGGCAGACAGGGAATTCTCCAGGCAGGTGTAGATCCACACTGTACTGTAAATTATGGCCCGCTATAAATGAAAAATGCTGATTTGGGGATTGTTCACTTTGTTATAATTTTCCAAGAGTAATATCCTGCAGAGAACAGCCAAGTTAATACAATGTTTCCACTCAAAAATTGGCAGTGCGAGCACAGCCGATGGGGTGTATTTAATGAGAGTTCGCCTGCAGATAAAATGTTATTGCAGACCGTGCAGGCTAAGGAGAGCCTCATATTTTCCATCCCAGATGAAATGTTAGCCTAGCAAAACCCAGTAACTAGCAATAGCTCTCTGGACTTGTAATACAGTGTATAGTTTTACTCTGTTTTAGAGTACATGAATTATATGTTCTGTAATTCATAAGATCTTTCAGCCATCAGAGGTGAACAGATGCCCTTTTGTCAGGTTTATTCTCAAAGGGAGAGGCTTGGGATCTGCCATGGATACGACTCACACCCGTTATTTTCACACTTGGCTCTGATGTGCCACACAAGGTTCATCTGCTCCATCTGAACCTGAGTGTAGTTACAGAGCTAATCACCTCCAACACAAGTATTTGCTCATCGTTCCTGAACCTACTTAGTATTTTCTCCAAACTTCCTATTTTTGGCACATGGAGTGAATAATTTCCAGTGAAATGTGAAACTACAGTAATGTACAAAACAAAATCTGGGATTGAGCAACTGAACTGAAAAAAAATCCAAAGTGTCAAAAAGCCCCTGCTGCTCTGCTGTGAGTATGGCACGGAGGTAACAGATGTGTGCAGCCCTGAAACCATCCTCTCTGCTTCTCTCCCTACCCTGTGCCTACAGCGCTCAGCACTCCTTTTGCATCCATCAGCTTACATAAAGCTCACAAGCTGCTGAAGTCTGAAATTCATGGAAACATAACACGGGAAAAACTCCATTTCACGCTACATCTCTGTGATCAGCATCGTGCACAGATGAAGTTTCAACTTCTGCATCCGTCGCCAGATGACAGATCAGTGCGCGAACACCGAGGGCTCGAAGGAAGAAGCCAAGTACCACAAGAGCCCCTTGGGCTGGGTGCAGGAGGTTGCACAAACACACCCCAACAAATGTTACAGGTCTCCCCCAGGGAAGCTGGGGGAGAGCTGAACATGATGCAAATTGTATGGAGTAAGTTTTACCCTAATTTGTACAATATCGTTTTGCAGCATATCTGTCTTACATCCAGTATTGTGCAGAGGAGGAAAAAAAACCCAAAATACTGCCTTGAGATCACAGGCCAAGTGCTTGCTAGAAGCTACTAACAAACATGTGCGTGTGTGTCAGCATGTGCGTGTAACTCCACAGCTCTTTTCTCCACCCCCGTATACAGGGCAGGGAATCTGCTAACGCTTAAATGGTGGGGAAGGTCAAAGATTTATTGTGGGAAAGCCAACAGTAATTTTGCTGCCTCCCTAGAATACTGCAAACAGCCAAATTGCACAGCCTAAGTAGAAAAATTAAAGTTACACTTTAATTTCAGAGTTTAAAGAGACTGTAGGTTTACTGGTCATAGAATCCACCACCTGAGGGTAAAGACCCACTGTATATTTCCATAAACTGAGGGCAGCAAGTTATTCCTTCATAAGCAGAGCTCCTTCTACATAATGTGACAACAAACTTTCTAAANAAAAAATCCAAAGTGTCAAAAAGCCCCTGCTGCTCTGCTGTGAGTATGGCACGGAGGTAACAGATGTGTGCAGCCCTGAAACCATCCTCTCTGCTTCTCTCCCTACCCTGTGCCTACAGCGCTCAGCACTCCTTTTGCATCCATCAGCTTACATAAAGCTCACAAGCTGCTGAAGTCTGAAATTCATGGAAACATAACACGGGAAAAACTCCATTTCACGCTACATCTCTGTGATCAGCATCGTGCACAGATGAAGTTTCAACTTCTGCATCCGTCGCCAGATGACAGATCAGTGCGCGAACACCGAGGGCTCGAAGGAAGAAGCCAAGTACCACAAGAGCCCCTTGGGCTGGGTGCAGGAGGTTGCACAAACACACCCCAACAAATGTTACAGGTCTCCCCCAGGGAAGCTGGGGGAGAGCTGAACATGATGCAAATTGTATGGAGTAAGTTTTACCCTAATTTGTACAATATCGTTTTGCAGCATATCTGTCTTACATCCAGTATTGTGCAGAGGAGGAAAAAAAACCCAAAATACTGCCTTGAGATCACAGGCCAAGTGCTTGCTAGAAGCTACTAACAAACATGTGCGTGTGTGTCAGCATGTGCGTGTAACTCCACAGCTCTTTTCTCCACCCCCGTATACAGGGCAGGGAATCTGCTAACGCTTAAATGGTGGGGAAGGTCAAAGATTTATTGTGGGAAAGCCAACAGTAATTTTGCTGCCTCCCTAGAATACTGCAAACAGCCAAATTGCACAGCCTAAGTAGAAAAATTAAAGTTACACTTTAATTTCAGACTTTAAAGAGACTGTAGGTTTACTGGTCATAGAATCCACCACCTGAGGGTAAAGACCCACTGTATATTTCCATAAACTGAGGGCAGCAAGTTATTCCTTCATAAGCAGAGCTCCTTCTACATAATGTGACAACAAACTTTCTAAAGGTAGAACTGGAATGTCAGAAACCTCCTTGCCTACAAGCCTGCCAAAAGCCCCAAATCCCTGCCTTTCGCAAGGACTTCTCCAACTTTCCCTGTGCTCCTCCACAAGAAGAGGCATGCAAACACTTTGGCAAGAGGTAGAAAGATCTCATGGAAACACTGTGGAAAGCGTTGTGCTCAATCTGGAAGCAGGACTTCCTTTAACAGCGTGAGGGATGAACCAAGAGAGGCTTGCTCTCTCCCCAGGTGCCCCTTTGCTTCTGGTTACACACACACAGCTTTGGGGAATAGCATGTGCGGCAACCATGAAGTGTCCCAAAGAGCAGACATAACCAAAGCCTTCAATCTCTGGGGTGCAGGGTGGCATTTTGAAAGATGTCATCTGACCCCCCAGGCTGGTCCCAGGCTCAGTCTTTGCTTTTGGGAATACATTTTTCCATGGAAGAAAGCTGCTAGCAGGAAAGACCCTCTGTGCTCAGAAGTGGCTGCATATTGCAACACCCTGGTTTGGCAGAGAAGGCTGCAGTGTCCCTGCAGCTGTCCTGGGCAGCAGCCAGAGGCTCTCGCTGAAGGTGCTTCATCCCCTGTCCAATTCTTTTACGAGTCCCAGGCTTGCACAAGAGGACTGATGCCAAGTTCAGTGTGTTCTTGGTTTTACCAGCTGCCTTTTAAAATTAAATTAATCCAAATCATAATGGGATGAGAAACTGTGAATAACAAGGTGCAAAAGCGTCGCTTGATTTTGTTCAGGTTCCTTGATGTTTAGCTGAGGATGTTCACTCCACAGCCCAAGGCTTCAGTCAGTGTCAGTGGGTGACGCAGACTTCTCTCTGGTAGGAGAAGGAGGCTAAAAGCATTAAAGTCCCAATTCCATGTAACAGGCATGGATTATCTAGCCTGTCCTCTGTTAAACTAATGCTAAGTGACATAAAAAGTGAGCATCCCTATGTACTTCATCCCAAAGCTTTCAGCAATTTGTTTCATTACCATTCATCAAACCATTTATTTTTTCAATCAGTTTCAGTTTAGACCTCTGTGCACTACTTTTTCATTCATTGCAGATACTCAGAAACCAGGTACTTTGCGATTTTTGCTCTCTCCACCCTTAAGCACACTATGGAAAAACATGGGGCAACACTCAGTGTCAGGGCCTCCCCAGCTTTACATCTCAGACCTCACCACAAGGAGACCCCCTGGTGACTTGGGTTCACCAATGAAAATTTGCTTTGTAGGGCCCCAGGTCTGAGGGATCTTCTCTTGCATCATATAAATTTCTTATCCAACTGGCAACTTCTTGCCATGATGATCGCAAAAGCAGATTAACAAGCATCCACCAAATTTGAGAAGAAATCTTGAGGATGCTACATGAACCAGGTTTGGACGGCTCGTGCCCTGTCCAAACAGCTTGATCTTAACCAGTGTGGGTAATGGAGTGAATAAACCAGGCCAGTAGTTGAAACGTTTCCTAAAAATCACTGAAAAGGAAAAAAAAAACTAAATTGCTGGCCCCACACAGTACCATCAATACATGACAGAAAGCAAGCACTTGGTTTCAAAGGGGTCATTAAGCTTCAAACTATCCACTTAACACAAGCGCCAGTAGCAATACTGGTCAAGTCAATGTTTGTGCATGATTAGACTTCAAATTTAAATGTGAAGCTGTTGTACATAACAGGATCTGTGGAGACTTGTTTCTCTTTCTAATGGATTTAAATTGCCAATAAAATGGGGCCCAGGACAAAGATACAAAACAAGCTTGAAGAACAAACATGCATTTTCAAAACACCATGAAGTTATTAAGGGCATTTTGCGTTGCCTGTCCAGTGCACATAATTTAAAAGAAAATATTCAATTATAAATAAATGAAAATTATGGGGAATGAGCACCTTTTGAATCAGATCATAGAATGGACAGCCATCACAGGGTGCTCTTCTCCCCTCTTCCCAGCTATAAGATGCTTTCCTTCCTATGAAGCTTTGTCCTGACGTGCATATCAGCCCAGAGAGTGCTCAGCCAACTAAAAACTTCTGGTGAGGGCAACAGGCAAGTGGCTGGGCAAAGGAATACACCCACCCCAGCTCAGGAGAAAATAAAGCAAACACAGCATGACCAAGACTGGCGTCAGGTTCCTTGGCCAAGAAGAAGTGTCCATCCCTCTTCATCATGGCTCAGTCTGGCCAGTTGCAAGTGTCCTTGTGATAAAGTAGTTAAGTGCAGAAGTTGTGCAGCAGTTCTGTAGGCGTCCCAGATATTATAGGGCTAGTTTTAGCTTATAAAGGCCTTTTGTCTTCAGAAATCATGCAAAATCTGCAAAGCAGCTACTGTCCCAAAATTTTGCCAATGGACCAAACTCTCTTTCAATGGAAATAAGTTATGCACTTCTTAGGCCTCTATGGTAATGCTTTTAAAAAAAAAAAAAGTAAGAATGGAGATGTAAATATCCCACCTGTTATCCTGGCATGCTGCAGAAAGTAGTGTCCCTAAAAAACCACCCAAAACCCAGCCAAGAAACAACAAAAAAAAGCAAACACCCAAACCAGAATTCACTGTGTGATGTCGGTGCCTCATAAATACCCTAAGTCTTTACCTGTTGTTGAATTTGGATTGCAGCAAAGAACCTCATTTGTATTCAGCCAAAGGATTGCTGCTAATGCTGCAGAAAAACATAGTGCAGATTAATTCTAAATATTAATGAAAGCAGAATATCCTAAAGCTGTGAACTAATAAATATGCAGTTGTGGCCAGTGACAGTTTGCAGACAACATATAGTTCAAAGCTTTAAAAGTTTTTGGAGTTTTTTTCCCCTGTTTTGTTTTCTATTGGTCCACAACTTACAAACCCTGACAGACTTTGCAAGAAAACGCCACGGACAGATAAATTAATGGGACCTTAAGGAAGCAGTTATACAGTCCTCACCTAGAGATATTTTAACAGGGTGAATCACGCCTAACCCAAACACAACCTCCCAGCTTATCAAGGAGGCTCAAACCCCTGCAGATGCCAGGCCAGGGCCAAAGAGCAAAGGCGCAGAGCTGGGCCAGCATGCCAAGGTGGTGAGTGGTGCCAGGAGCCGTGGGGCAGGCAGAGCCTTCCTCCCAGCATGCCTGGACAGCAGCTCCCACATGGGCATCACCCACCCGGCGGCAGTCCCAGCGCAGGCTTTGGCACTCGAGGGTGCCCACACACTCCTTGGAAAGTCAGTGGCAATTAATAATGGGTACATTTTCCCAAACCAGTGGATTTTATGGCAGTTGCCAAACGTGTGCACACAAACATTTTTTAAGACCCCAGCACTTAGATGTTATTTTGGCCTCACACAACCTTTGTTTTACAGCTAAGAAAATGAAGTGTCTTTAGTACACGCACCTTGTATTGCAGCACATCACTCTCGTTAACGCACAATTACTTGGGGTTGGGGGGGTAGGGCTTAGACCATATCAAATCTATACAACAGTGCAGACAATTACAATACACAGATCCTGATTTTATAATCCTCTTTTGACTACCTCATGGGATATCCATTATTCTGATCCCTATACAGTCAAGTCAAACCCACCCAAACAAAACCAGAATGAAAACTCTCCCTAAAATCCAGAGCTTGCTAAGGATTTGATACTTGAATTCAGGTAATTTTAGCTGCTCCTTGGTGTATCTTTTTCTTGGGCATACTTCTTCCAGCACTTATTCCGAGACACTAAGCCAAAATCCCCTGCTTTATCTGCAACAGATTATGATGTCCATGCAAAATTCCTTATTGCAGTTACAGTGGCCTGAAATAAATACCCCAAAAAACAAAAAGTAATTGGAAGACTATGGCATAGAACTTCTCTACCATGAATCATAAAGGACAAACTTCTTTTTTTTAACAACAAGTCCTTTACACATGACAGCCTAGACTGGGAGCAAACCTGAAAGACTTGCATCCCTGCTTTTGAACATTGCTTTTCCTGGCCGTAGACCCAAGTCTGCTTTCAGACCTGAGCACAGTACCTCAGAATTTCAGCAGGGCTGCAGAAGATTTACCTAGGGGTAGAATGTGACCTTATGCTTTCATAGCACAGTGCTGCAGATACCTGCACTGTCCCCCTTTCATACCTGTGCATGTAAAAGTACTGTTAGCTTTAGATAACAGCTGCCCATGCAGCCGCCTGCAGCACAGGTAAATGTTTGCTATTCCTTCCTATAAACGAAAATACGCTAACAAACTTGCCTGGCTTTCAGAAGCCTCTGATGTTTAACTTAGTTCATAGCTAAAGCAAGCTCTCTCTCTTTAGCATGTCATGTTGCATACAATCAGGAAACACAGCAAGGGAACACCTACATTTTAAACTAGGAGTGCTAAGCATTATAAATTAATCTGGTGCAATGAAATATGGAGTCCATGAAGTAACTTCCTAAACCTTGGGAAGCTTTCTCTCCCTGACATCAGTCACTCACTTTCACTTTGTGCACAGGCTGAGTTATGGACAAAACCCTATTTTCAGGTATCAACCCCACCTACCACCACATTCCTTAGGCAAGGCTCTGAATTTCATGTACTGAAATAATGCCACTGCCTTTAATTTTAAAATTCAAAACAGACTGTCCCCTCAATGTCTCTGTGAGCAGACGAACAAATAAATTCCCTACCTGGTTAAACCACTATGAATGGAGAACCCAGTTCCTCTGCCCCTGGGAGCTCCTTTTAGATAAACAGTCATCAGACTTCTAAGCTTTTCTGCCTCTACATCTCCAAAAGCATTTTTAATATGCATCTCAAGCAGCTTGTTAAAAACCTGCTAGCGCTGGAAAGCATTCCCAACGTAACATCGAGTTTATCATCAGAAGTAAATGATTAATTAGCTATCAGGCAGACAGGCTGGATTTTTGAAGGTGGATGTATATTTCTGAGATAAATCACTGCCTGCATTCAATTTTTGCTGTAGTACATTTAAAGCACTACATACAAATCACGAAATATACCACAAAAAATTCTGGTTTTGACTACAGACTGACTTCTTTTTGTTGTCTCGGGCAAATTATCACACATGTTATGTCTGAACACCTTACTACAAACCTATTCATTTAATACAGTACTGGGAACATGCATGAAATATCTTTTATTCACTGGACTACTCTGGCACATATGTACCAGAACTAAACTGAGTTTCTGAAGAAACTTCTTGAAGACCCTCTTGATCAATTTTTCTTATCCTTTGGGCAGCACCACAAAGGTGCTGTTTCCAGTCCCAGGATACAGTCACTATTGCTGCCCTTAACTCAGTGAACTTCCAAGTCCTTCTGGCATTTGTTCAAACAAAACATACTGAGGCTGTAGGATGGTTATCAAGCACAAACCTGCTCCACCATCCTAAAGTAAGAGCAACAGTAAAGATAGTGACTGAGAGAGAATCCATGAGGAAGATCAGAATGGGGATTACAGAGAAGGAATATCATCTTAAATGCTGTGGGTTATACCACAGAGAAGGTGTAAAAGGCAGAGATTCAGAAATCATCCGAAACCGATCTTTCAGTGCCTACCTGACCCAGGCTAGGAAGGGAAAGCTGCCTTACAGCCCAGCATGGCTTTCGTGCAAAACCTGTGGAATTTCAAAGGCATTTTAATAACAACCTATAGCTACACCGGGGCTTGGGTTCAGCTCTGAATATTCAGCTGTGTAAGAAGCAGTGTCTTCTTACACTTCAGTGTCTTAAAAAGTAAACTCAAATAGGTTTACACTGTCAGGCTCAGACTAGCTTAAAACCCTTCCTAGTCTTTCCTAGGTCTCTTAACTCCCCTAAATCAATTACATTTTATAGTACAGAAGCTTTTATAATGTACCACTCCAACGTTTAATAGACATCAAAACATCTTTATATACACACCCCTCAACACAGTTTCCTTGCTCTATCAAACACAAGTGATGCACAAATGTAATATGAAACCTTGTCCAAAATTCAGAACTATCCGTAAATCAAAACTTCTGATACTTCCAGTTACTCATGACTTCCCTTTCAACCATTTTCAGTGGCTCATTGCAGAGAAATGCCAAGTATCTGCCCTCACCAGTCACGCCCTACAAAAGTGTCACCACTGGAACCTCTCAAAACCATCACTCCCTTTTACAATGTAACTTTTGTCACTTGTAAAACAAGGCTCTTGAATCTGTTCAAACTCTAGCCCTATATGGAACTCGGCTGATTTCAAAGGGATTGCACATAGACTTGACATAATGCACCTGTCAGAGAAAGAGCTTGCTGAATTAGACCTATTGCTATTTATTTCCATTAAGCATTTTTCTCAACTTCTGAACAAATTCATGCTCTCCTTCCACTGTAACATTCACCAAGTGTGAAGTTCCTACTCTCACTTTAGTTACATGCACTTTAAAAATCTGTCTAATGTACTTTTATAAGTGCTACATAGACGGGAGCTGCTTCGGTACCGGGTGGCATAGCAGTTGCTGTGGTAACACCATTTTTTCTTAAATGATACAGCAAGAGTGCCAGAGGCTTCTATATACTAAGAATTACATCAGATCATCTCAGGCCTATAGTAACTATTTCTCAGGAAGAGAGAGAGAGGTGTATGCTACACACACGCACTTCTTTGCAAAAGCTCCCATACAAAAACTTTGGCTTCAACATATCCAGTGTATGAGTGAAATGACACTCAACTCCATCAAGTTCATTCCAGCAAGTTTAGAGATATCTCATTTTTGCTAAACCATGAGACCACCGCTGTGGCTGGCAGAAAACAATGCTTGAAGCCACAGTGCTTTACACAGCCTAAAGAATTCACCCGTATTACTCACACCCAAAAATGTGTCTAGAAAAAATCTTTTGAGAAAAGCAAGTGGAAGGACAGTTACCAGAATATGTACTTATTAGACTTACTTGCCTTACCCAGGCAAAAGACTCATTTCAAGTTACAACACTGATACCATAAAATCTCCGGATGATTATCATCTTACCTTCTGTTTTGGGAGAATTACTTTTTCGCATAGTGTTCATATAATACAGTGTGTTATTCCATATCAGATTTTCCCTTTAAACTAGATGAGAAGAGTTTTCTTAGGCAAATAAAGTAATAAAAAACCCTGAACCTGCAGTAGCAGGCAAAATATCTACAGACTTCAAAGGGATATGATGCCTATGGTTTGTTGGATTGAGCCTGAAGAGAAAATGCATGTCCCTGCTGCAGTGTTACTGTAACTGAGAAGCAAGGGTTCCAGATTTTCTTCTCTCTCCTCCAGCTCTCCATAATTTTACCTTTTCCAAAAGCTTCCATGCATGTAGCTGCAATGCCTTTTTTCAAAGTTGCATGTTGTGAAGCTGGGGAGCCAAATCATTTTGAGGCCCTCCTTGAATTCCACTTTACCACCCACTGTCAAATACATCAAGAAGGTGGAGATGAAGCAAGCAATTTTATCGATGGGCCATTCAAGATCATTAACTTAGGAATTATATTTTTTCTGGGGTATAACACTCCTGAAGCTGTATAGGTGGAGACTAGAGAATATATTCCCCCAAGATACCTTCCTACCTCTACCATCAACCCCTAAAGAAAATAAAGCAAATAAATATGGGCAAGCAGTAACTCTAGGAAGACAGACCTTGTGTCTATTTAGCACATTTCTGTTCCCCTCCTTCCCAGAGTATAAAAATGAAACTCCACCCAGAGGCAGGTAAACCAGCTCGTCCTTTCTATCCCATGCTGCAGAAATGGAAAGTCCATGTTCAACTCTTCATTAAGCTTTGCATTATCAATGCATCTGCATTGGATATGTTGAATATCACCAATGAAACATCAGAGCTGGAGCAATTCGCTGCTTGACTAAACTAATGACATATTTTCCTGCTCTCCTCACTGTATTATCAGTGCAGTATTAACAGCTGTGTTGCTTAATGCACTGTTAAATACCCTGTGCTATTTATTTTCTTGCAAAAGAACTTCCTTCTCTTCCCACTTTGGACTAAAGCCCATTTTGTATCACACTCTGGCCAATAATTTATCTAACCAATCATGTGGAAGGGATGAGAGGAATAAAAAGGAAGGTAGTAGCTGTGGAAACAATTTGAAGGGGACCATACACTGACACAGCTTGTGAGTTATGGACAAAATTTAACTGCCTCTGCACCTCTTTTTTTAAATGGAGTATTAATGCTTACAAAAGTAATTAGGCCTTTTTAATGTTCATGTTCTAATAATTTTAATGCCAAAAACTCCACAGTGAAAGCTAACAAGAGGGTAGAAATATAGTAAACTTAAACTATTTTTAATTTTCACCTATTTCTGGTATCGCCTATTTCTGCTGATATTGCCTATTTCTGCTGACCTCATGAGCACCTGGCAGAGTTAATGAAAAAGTGCCTCTCCTCTACACA
>VYZQ01049643.1:0-12055 GCA_013400655.1 Mystacornis crossleyi
TCCAACCCAAGACATTCTATGATCCTATGAAAATGTTGCCTTCCTCTCTTGAGATTTGTCTGAAAAAAAACTCCTGATAGAGCAGAGGACTGTTTTTCCCAGAAGGCACTGTGGTATCTCTTAAGTATTTACTTTTTTTTTTACCTTTTTTTTTGAGTATCTCAATCCCAATTGATTGACTGTGGCTTTTTGTCATCCCCATGATTCTAAGAAAGGGGGTGGATTTTGATTTTCATTTGAAGCTCACTCATGCTTTTACAGCTTTATTACAGTTTTTAAATACTGTTATATCTCCTCTTTGGCATCAACATAACTCCTTCCGAGCATCTGAGATCCTGTTGGTTTTTCTCCAGAAAGGCTCCAGAAACTCACTTCCACCATTTCTTCTCCCTCTAAGAACTCAAGAGTACAGACTTGGAAATGCTTTGAGTTTCTTTGGCACGATGCTGGAAGGACCACCCTTCCCACCAGTCCTCTGCCTGCCAGTAACCTTTTTATGGAGATAAATCCATGTTGTCCAAGTCCTGGGCAAACAGAGCTTTCTGTCCAAAATATCGACTCATATCTCAGTGATGAGAACACATGCTACTGGTCTGGTGTCTCGTGGTGCCATCTGAAGGGAAGACCAACCCTGTGTTCACAGAGCTGTATGACACAGTGGTTTGTTTTACAGATAAAATGGCTCAAAGGATTAGTACTGCCATGGCTGCAAGAATGCCCTCAGTCATATTAGATAAGTTAAAATATTTGCGTTAATAAGGTTTATAAGGGATGACTTAAACTCATTGAAATGAGTTTTCCCTGCGGGTGCATTGCTGCATGAGTGATCCCTGTGAAGTTCTCAGCTGTCTCCAGAGCAGTTGGAGTTGGGACGTTGGAGCAGACTGGCTTCTAGTCTGGTCTGGTCCCAGTAGTTCCTGCATTCCCGTGGCTGCAGATAAAATCCATTATATCCTGGCTTATTCCTCCCATCATCTCAGGAGAGAAATGGATCTAATGTGTATTTGTCACCATACCACTTTTTGTCCCATAGATGAAGGATGAAGATGGACCTCACCCACCCAGATCTGTCTCAGCATCCAAATACACTAAGTTCAGACATGTGTCACGTCAGTAATTAAAATAAAAAATAAAATAAATCCCATTCCTGTGAGGAATGAGGAATGCTCAGCAGTTGCCTGTAAGGAGTCAGAGCAATCTGGGGAAATGCTGTCCTTGCAGCAAGTGGAGCAGGTGACAAGCCCAAAACAAACTCCCTTTCAAAGGCAGTGAAAATTCAGCATCTTAGTTTTCACTCCCTCTGGTATTCATTTTCATACTCTTTTAGTGACAATTTTGATTCACACCTTTTCATTCTGAATTTGAATAATTTCAGGAAAAAACAAGAATTGTACTTTCATATCTAAAAAGCACATGATTATGATTTACAGTCGAAGAGGGGCAATCTGCCCCCCAAAAATGGTCCTCTCTGATGAGAATGAATTGAAATACCTCGACCTTCTCCCCTTTTACTTAAAACTCACTTTTATCCTCTGAAGGTTTCTTGTAATTTCTGGCTTCAAGCAATCCCTTGGCAAGCTCCTGTTTTGATTAAATGGCGTTTTCCAGCTGGAGGATGTCAGAAGATTTTCAGCTGGCCCTAAGCCAAGCGCGAAGCACAGGGCAAGGCACCAGGCAAGAAGATGTGGATTTTGCTCTGGGTGCTGGTTCCAGCTGTGGTGGGTGCAAGGATGGGTGAGCTGCAAGGAGGGTAATGTCATCTGGTGCTCCTAGGTTTTAAGAACAGGCTCACCATGGTTAGTGAACTGGTTTGAGCAAGGAAGAGGAGGGTGAGGAAATGCTGAGTAAGCCCATGGGATGGTTCCCAACCCATGAGCAAGCATCAGAGCAAGGATGGTTTGCTCTGGTCTTTGGATGCCAGTGGATGTTTTGTTCCTGAGTCAAGCGATGAATGCCAAAATCCAAAACTATAACCGTGAAGGAGATTGTGATAAGTCTGCCTTACCTGAGTCTCCTGAGGATCAAGCTCTACGTTATGCTCCATTGCTCCACTAAACCCAGGTCTACTGCTGCTGTGTGTTAAAAATAATCACAAAACCAGCCCATGCTTTAGTGCACAGGGTTCAAACAGCAACATCCATGCTGGGAGTTTGCTCTGCTTCTTGGTGCAGAAATATCCAGTGGGGAGAGACTTGCTTGTGCATGACCACATGTGACGGGGACATGGAGGGTGTCCAGGTGGAAACACTCATGCACAGGGAAAAGAAAAACAAGAACATAAGATGGAGCTGAACTGATGGTGACCAAAGTCCATCAGGATGTTAAGCCCAGTGAGATTCAGGACTCCAGCCCACTCTGCATCTCCTTTAGGTGCCCTCAGCTCTTTCTTGGGATGGTCCCAGAGGGGCACAAGCCATGGTGGATGGGGAATGTGGGGACAGGGACCCTACTGGAACTGACACCAACACAAAATCGCTGGTGGGAGGAGCTGCCAGCCTCGTGTTTCTGAGTGCACATACCACTCCGAAGTATTGCACTGCTTTCAACCGGTTCTTGCCTTTGGCACAAGCCTCACTCCCCACTCCCTGCCAAACCAGTACAGATGTTCTAACACCCACCAGAGCCCAGATAATTACAAACAGAATCGAAAGACTGGTCGGAGTTGTTTTCTTTTCATTGCCTGAACTCTCAGCCGTTCTCAAGTGAGATGCTTCCCACTTTCTGACATTGCTTTCAAAGAGATTTTTGTGGGACACATTGCTAATACTCATTTTATGATTAGGGGAAGGCCTAGAAGCCCCAACCAGGATGAGGATCACACCATGCCTGCTGATGTAATGGTTACCACAAAGTGAGACAAGTGCAGGGAAGATGAGTACAGCAGCTGGGAAAACACTTTCATGGGAAATTAGAGCTAGTTTCTAACCAGCAGCTTTTCAACCATGGCATTGCAAAGCTCAGCTCATTTTCAAATGGGTTTGAGGCGTGTTTTCAATGGGACAGAACCATGAGATCAGCTGGTGGACACAGGTCAGAGAATGCTGCAGGTCCTTCGCATCCTAGATCCTCATGGGAGACAGTGCTCACCATGGAGAGATTGTGAGCAGCTGAGATAAAGGAAGCAGCAGCATTTCCTGTTGAAACGGAGGGAAGCCAGTAACAAACACTTTCTTCCTGGTCTGTGCTTGTACAACCCTAAGATACAGGAGTGTGGCCCATGATGAGAGTGTTGGTTCTCTCGGGGCAGTTGCAAACAGCCAGGTTTGAGTTTAACAGATGAGAACTGATTCAACATCAGTGAAACCAGTTGTCTTATGTGTCTGCCCTGGGGCCACTTGGAAAGCATCTGTGGAGAGGAGGACCAAGAAAACCTTCTCAGGCTTCACTCTACATGAGCCACATCACGTCTTCTCATTTCTTTTCCATCAGGATGCTTTGAGTTCCTCCTGGATGTGCGGGTGAATTTTGTCCTTGCATTTGTCATCTCAGGTGCTGACTGTTTGGGAAGGAGCTGACCAGCACAAGCCCACCAACCCTGGTGGGGTCATGCTGTCTTCATGGCTCTCCCCTCAGTCCCTGATGCAAAATTCCTTGTCTGCCATGCCCAGACATGAAAATTTCCATCTGACATTATTCCAGTTCATTTCTGGTTGCTGTGGAGACCAATTTAAATGAAACTCTAGTATTTTGAAAGAGAATATGAGTCTAAGTCATTTGCCATGCAAGGTCCCATGCTAATAATATTAGCATATTATTTGATTATGGTGATGTGTACGGAATAAATTCCAAGTTCTTTTGCCATCATTGCGTCTTAAAAGAAGAGGAAGAGAAAAACCTCTGGGCTTTAACTGATACTGAAGACCTTTACTGCATGTGAACTCCTGATTTCTGAAAGCATAAAGCTTTGGGGGTCACAGGCATTTTTAACTTCATGGCAATGTGAATAGCTTGCTGGAAAGGACCTTTTCTTTCTCTGCTTCCACTGAGCACTGTTAATAGACTGTCTAATAGCAGGACTCTGGTTTTTAATGATGGGCAGTGAGATCCAGGATGGCTTTTTGAGCCCTTTGCATTTTTCCTGGAGTGCTGGTGTGGCAGAGCCCATCAAGAGAGCGGCTGGGCTAGGTGCAATCCTCCCATTGCTTATAGAGGTTTCCGCTTCTTGCATTTTGCCTGCTAACACCTTAAGAGTGGCATTGCCTTGAGGATTTCTTCATGTGATCCCAGTATGTGGATTGGAGGCACCAATTGGCATGCCCATGGCCCTAAATGGGAAAAAAAAAAAAAGAAGAACAAACAAACAAACAAACAAAAAACCAATGGAAAACCTTTGCAGATAGACTTGTTTTGAGAGAAAAGGCTGCAAAGATAAAAAAAAGGAAGCCTAACTTCCAGAAAGAAAAGAAAGCCAAGTCAGTCTCCACCCCTAAGAGCATGTTTCCTGGAGCTGGACTGACTCTTGCTTGCACTGACTCCCGGGCTGCTTTGTGGCTGGTTCAGGGACACAATATTGCATCCATGAGGGTTAATGACTTCTTTTGTCTCCTCTCTGGATTTTTGCAGTCAGTGGGGCTGATGTTACCCTGTCTGAGCATGATGGGCTCACCTGAAGCTGTGTGAGAAATGTGGAGCTCTACTGCAGCCATCTGTCCCCATCTTCACCCCTACCCCTGCATCACAGCTCCCACCTCCCTTTCCTTTTAACTCATCAGCTAAAATATCACCCTCAGAGTGATAAAAAATAACATTAATCCTGTATAGAGGAGAGAGGAACAGAGTCAAACTCGTGCAGTTAGGTCCCATGCATGAGCGCAAGTGCACCCATGAAGAAGGGGACTCTGAGAGGAGTAATTTGGGCATGCAAGGCAACCAAGTGCAGCCTTGCTGAGCAACAGTAAAGCAGACCCATAACAACACTGCTGTTTTATTGACTCCCTGACAAACTGGGAGTTATAATGTTTCTTCCCCCAAGGTAAGGTGAGAATGAAATAAATTACTTCTGTAAAGAGCCAGGAATGGCAGTTCTTCTATAATACAAAGTGCAAATATTTGGGCCTTTTGAGTGCTCCCTTGAATAGAAATGGTCCTAAATCATGCATAAGCAAAATGGGTTCACATTTTCTCCTAGTGGAAGTTTTTCTCTGCTCTCCTGGAACATTAAAGACCTCTGCTCCCCTTGTCTGTAAAAAGGGCTATAAAATTTAAAGCAAGCTGTTAAGAAGCCCTGTCAGGGATTAGATCAGGATTCATTCTTTCTCCTTTTCCATCCCTGCTAAGTGAGGCGTGCACTCATGTTTGCTCAGGCAAGGGAAGGTGCCCACATATAGCTTGCAGTGAATGATAAGAGGATGAGGAAAAATATGTTCAGGACCTAAAAGCAAGTTTTTCCTGGGCTTGGGGAAGTCAATGGTGCACAAACTTCTGGAGTTTTTGATGACATGTTGGACCACAGTGCTTGCGTGAAACTGCTCTAGTGTGATTTCCAAGGGAAAACTGGGTTAGGAAGTGCCGAAATCATTAGTCATCATCATCATCATCATAAATAGTCATAACCAATTATAATAACCAATAATAATACCCAATGCAATCCTCCAAAACAGGATTCCAGAGCTTCATGTCACACAGTAAGAGAGCTGGTTTGATTCAGGGCCATCGTGAGTCTGCCTCTGGGAAAAAAACCCTTTTCTCATATAAATGTATCATCTCTTCCTATAGCTCTCAGGTTTCAACAGCTTCCACTGTGTCCTGCAGCACTGGGCTCCGCAGACTGCTTGTGCCTCACTTAGTAGGTAGTTTGTACCTCCAGACAGACTGGCTAAGGATGCCCCTGGCACCTGCCAGAATCACGTGTGCCACTCACAGACAGAAAGCAGCCAGTTCTGCACATCCCCATTGCCTTGTTTTCACAACCTTATACTTAGCCTGATCAAGGCAAGAATACCCACCTTGAGACCGCTTTGTGTTTTTTACAGTTACACCACATCATCTTTGTCCTTTCCCTCTGTTTCAGCCTTTTCTTTATTGCATTTAATCCAATGGGTTTTGCATCCCCTCAACAGATTGGTTTTGCAATATCAGAAATGATGATCCATGAAGCAGAGCGAGATGAGGTTAGTTCCGTGCAGCAAATGAGGCCCAGCCCATCCCATGCTGCCACCCTGGGATTGTCCTTCATCCCCAGCTGTAGGTCACCGTCCCACTCCAGGATTCTCAGATAAGGGTGTCCTAGGTGGGATGCTCAAGGGCACACATAAACCCCGTTTGTGAGCATGCACCTTTATCTGCTTTTATCTCCAAGCGCAGAAGGCCTTAAAACAAAAATAAATAGGTGCACACCAGGCATCCCAGTCTGGCCAAATGTTAGACTTCCAAGTACTGTCACGAGTGGTGAGCTCCACAATCGAGTGGCAGATTTGCTCTTCAAATGGTAACTGCCATGTCCAGGACATGCTGATATGAAACAGAGATGGGTCACTGTCACCAAGGAGTATTTCCCAGGGCAGGGATGGGATTTGGGGCACAGCCTCACCTTGCAGAAGCAAACCTGTGTTCTCCAGGGAGAAGCATTGAATTGTTTCTGGTGCAGTCTCTCTCCCTTCTGCCCCTTCGTCCTTCAAAGAATTGATTACTGTTAAAATAAGTGAGATGTATAATGCTTTGAGGTCAGGACTTGGTTCCTTTCCCTTCTTCTCATTCACTCACTTTCCAGCACTGATTTTTTCCCCCTATTTCCCATGTTTCTCTGAAGCAAATGCTCTTACTTTGCCACTGTTTTTCAGTTGTTTCATATAAATGCAAGCACAGCGCTGACACTAGTGGAGAAAGATGCTATTTATTGTCATCTTTTTCTCACTGTCTCTCCCATAACTCTTTCTTGGGTAATTCTCCGTATCCTGTGTGAGATGCTTAAATAATTGGGAGATTTCACTGTTCTCCATAGAGAAAACCTAAGGAAACTAGAATAGGTTAAGTATTATTTAGATGACTGAAACTGTATAACAGAAACCATGCCCTCAGCCCTCTGTGCAGCAGATCCTTGTCTGTAAAGGGGTGATGCTTCTTCTTTCCCTTGGCTAGTCTGTCCTGACCAGTTTCCCGCAGCAAATGGAAATGAGCATCAGAAACTGGAAAGAAAAAGCTCAAAAGCCTTATGTCACTGTTGTCTCTGCTCTTCAGCTCCTCTGCTGTGGAGGATGAAGCTGTCCTCGCTTTTGGGAGGCTCAGCTGCCCCTGCTTGGCACCCAAAACTGAGGCAGTGATAAGAATTGGGGTGCCTGTGTCCATGCACACAGCTCTCCGTTGTGAAGGAGTGGGGAAATTATCCAGATCAGATGCTGTGTCCCACTAACCTGCTGGAGAAAACCTTTAGTGATCTGCCAGGGCATCTTCAGACTGACAATAGCTTTTCCAAATGCCATCCAACTTGGAGGCTATAGGGAAAGCTCAGTAAATAAGCTTTCCTTGGGTGCCATGCTCATCCTCATGGCATCCCAGAGCCTCTTGGCAGTACTGTGGTGTGTTGACTCATCCACTGGACATGTTGTTCTCTCCCTGCCAAGAGGAGCATGTGGATGGCTTGTTTCGGTAGGGTTGTTTGTCTTGTTTAAATTATTTCTTGGTATTTGTGCTTGAGGACAGAGCTGGCAGCAAAAGCGGGGGTGCAGGGAGATTCCTGTGAAGAAGGTTCCCCCCCTTTTTTTTGTTAATAAATGGTGGAACTGCTCCAAAGAGTGAGAAAGACAATGATGCAGGAGCATGGTCTGCTCTGTGCCATCCTGGGGATTATTTCTTGTAGATTTCTACTATTGCCTCACTAAAGAAAGTCTTGTTTGTCACAAGTTTTAACTGGGACAAAGTCAGCGGTGTGGTCCAAGGCATTTCTTGGCCAGAGCGGATCTGAGGAGCCCTTGTCTGTGGAGCTCTTGGACCAGTCCTTGACAGTTTGGTGGTGGGGATCATGGGAATTTTGTGCCACTCAGGGATGCCAAGCAAGCCTCGCACCTTTGCTGTGATCATCGACAGGAGCTCAGGAATTTATCCCCAGCATCATTTGCAGATACAGGGAATTGCAGTCCCAACCTCTGCCTTCAGGCGGGGGAAGCTGACGTTGCAGCTCCGGTGGAAAAGGACATTCAGAGCAACAATTTCCAAAGGAGGCTGAGTTATTATTTTGCTCAGATAAGCCCAGGAACACTGTGTGAAGCTATGTGCACACAGCAATAGTCGAGTGTTCTGAGCAAGGGAATTCAGAACTGTCAACAAGGAGGGAATTACCGCTTTGGGGGATTGAAAACGTAAAAAATTCCTGGCTCCCAGCCTAGTCCATCCCATTGCTGGCTGTGCTCACAGTTGTGGATTTTTGCTTTGAGGATGGATTTCCAAGGTTTTTTTACCCACTTTGCTGCAACATGTGGATAAAAAGGTGTATCTTAACCTGGACTAGTGAATTCCAAGCCTTCAGCCAAAGGCCACTGACGCCATGGGGGTTTGTAGGGCTGTGCTGCTTTGTCCCCAGAGAGCTGCTGGCTTCTTGCAGGGACCAGTGCAACAGCTGTAGCCTGAGCCCAGCAAGATGAATGCGTGTAAATCATGCTGCTGACATTGGATTTTAACTTGTGGGCGTCCAACACCGCCTCTTCCAGACCGTGAGAGTTCAATTCCCCAAACTCAGAGGAGAACTGGCCAGGAAATGTGGGGTTAAGATGACACTTCCCACATGGCCCCACTACATAACTTTAACTCTGTCCCCCCTGGGAAAGGCAGTAGGAGCTGCACAGGATCTTATCCCTCCTTGGCTGTACTTGATACATTCCCTCAACATAAACTCAAGGCACCAACATCAAGCCAAAGGATTAGAGGGTTATGTCTATGCTGTTAAATGAAGGAGGGCCCTGGGTTTATCCATGGCCCCAAGGTGGATGGCCATGAGGGATTGAGAATCATCATTCTTGTTGGCTTGTGGAGAGATTGAATTGAGTATCTTTGGTCATGATGTGGATGGGACCGATGCCTGGAGACATCCAGATGGGATCTCGTGGAGATTATTCACCAAGAGCCCTGCATGGATCTGGGAAAGGAGTGTTTGTCCTCGTCATCTAGGAGCTGGGTGTTGCAGCACGGCAAGTTGAAATGGCTTTGGGATCTCTGGCTCATATTCATCCTCTATGCCCTACCCTCATGAGGACCTGTCTGCATTTCAAGTTGATGTGGTGTCCTGGTTTTTCCTTTAGCATATAGTAGTCTTCAAATACTATTTTTCTGCCTTGATTTCCTTTTTTGCCTCCTCTTCTGCCTTCCAGCAGGACCCAGTGTCAGCATGTGACCTGGACATATGATCTGTCCTTTTTTCTAGTGCCAGAAAACCCCACAACATAAAAAATCCAGACCAATCTTGGCAGTCTCCTTCCACAGGATTTATCTTCCCAGCCTTTGCAATACCCTCCCAGCCCTGCAAAGCAATCCATCTCTCACCTACTATTACAGAGTTCATCTCACAGACCTAATGGAGTACGTGAGTCCTGAATTGGCTCCCACTAATGCTCTCGGTGGCTGGGTCACTGTGGGAAGCGAGCTGGGAATTCATTTTGAAAATCAATGAGGATGCCAATAGAGCGGCTTTCCCCAGGGAAGTAACATGCTTTTATCAGGCATTGCCTCCTGCCCCCCTTCCTCCCTCATTTTCATTTATGCGGTCGGAGTAACCGTGGAGTAATTCATCCTGATTTCAATGAGTGCATCTTTTGGGCTGCACTTTCAGATTTCCCCAAATCAGACTGATTTTTTGGGAAATATTAAGGTCTCCTGGCAGTGCGGGATTCACAGGGCTCCCTGAAATGTTATGAAGTTGCTGTGCCCTGGGATGTTGCTGGGGACTGTCTCCTCTGTGCAGCCCCATCTCTCCCTCGGGCTGTGTTAGCACAAATAAAGCAGTGTTATTCCTAACTCCTGGGTGTATTTTGCCCTGCCATAACATTTTGATGCAGTGGCAAGTGCAGAGCCTGCAGGGATAGTGTGAGAGGACAGCCCAGGGCTGTCGGAGGGACCCCAATGCAGTGCAGTTCAGAGTTGTCCCCAGAGGTGACCTTCGTGCTGGGATGGGAGCACAACACCAACGTGTCATCCTCGCCATCCCCAAAGAGTCTTGGCCAAAGCACAGTGCCATGGGCAATTTTTGGTGGTGATTCGGGAGGTGGCAAGACGGGGTTCCTGAGAGGCGCTTTGGGTGCAGCCCCCCTGTATTTGATGGCAGTGTGGGTTTGGGATCTCTCATCCTGGCTGATCTCAAAGCACTTGATTTGGAATTTTCATAGCTCTCAAGACTCCTTTTCCGATGGGGATCATTCTGCACAGCTATGGGATAAATATTTAATAAGAATGAGGGTCAAGACACTGTTTTGTCCGAGGACACTGAGACAGCCATTTACTCCCATGAAGAGCCCCAAGGGATCTTTAATGCCCATGCAAAAAACACAGGAATCAGAGTTTTAAGCTGTCATCCCCCACCATTACTGTCAATGTTAAATATCGATCCTTTCTGTGTTTAGCACAAACCAAACAACAGAGTCAAGCCAGGCTCTTTGACTTTTATTAATGTATTTTTTCTGCACTGGGTGAAGTTTGCAGTAACACCAGGGAAAAAATGTAGCAGCAGTGAACAAGCAGCAGACAGATTGATTTTGTATCTTGACATGATTCAGAAGTTAGTGAAAAATCACCGTGCGTGAAGCTTCTCCTTGTCCGAGCCACGACAGCCACTTTGTAGAGAATTCATTTCTCTGCAGCATAAGGGAGTCAGGTGCAAAATTTCTGGTAGGATCTGGAATTTGAGGGAAGGACTAGAAAAAAAGAGGTTGGTAATTATAAAAACTCCCTCATCTCTGGGTTGGAGCATGGGTGTTGAAGTCAAATTTGAAATGCTGGTGAACATTGTCTCAGTCACATTTGTGACTGTCTGAGAGCAGTCACAAAATTAGTGGCAGCTAGAAAATGCATGGTTTTCCCCTTTTTGTTAGGTCTTGGGGGTTTTTGTGTTTTGTATCAGCACCAAATAAATGTAAATCACACTTACTAGATAAAGTGTGACTTCAGTGAACCACGGTGAGTGGTTTTCACATGTCAGGAGTGCATGGATAGTTTTCCACGTGGTCTTCTGCAACCAGAGATGATCAGCTTTCCCAAAATATTATGTAGCTTGTGGGTTTTCTGGGTGTTCTGGTTTTATTTTGGCTTTTTACTTTGTTGGTTTGTTTTGTTGTGTTTTTTTTTTTTTTTTAATAGGGATTTACAGCTTGGCTGTAAAAATTAATTTGTGGTTCAAATTCATGAAGCGCACTTATGAGAGGGCTGGAGTAGCTGGGTGATTATTCCTGGCCTCTGGGATATTCTCCATTGAAATTAATATTTTAAAGTCTGTTTCTCCTTGAGCAGGGGAAGTGGGCAGTAGGAGTCATGCCTTGGGTCTGCATCCCATTTTATTCACAGAAAACAGCAGCAACTCCCCTGAGGTCACAAAATCAATACAGAATTTGGAAACATGAGAATATTTTTCATCTCTGCTGTCATGATGTTTATCCAGATTCCCACACTGTTCCTCAGTTAACCCAAGTGTAAAGGGATAGCAGTGATGCCCTTACACAGAGGGATGGAGGTGACTGAAATCTCACTGCAGTGTGAAAGCTCCTCTCTTTTAAATCAGGTTTTAACAACCCACTGAGCTCCCCATGAAATAGGCTGACATCCTGCAGACATCCCAGAAAGCCACTAAGCTTGTGATAAAATATTATAAAATGATGAAATATGATTTATGATAGGAAATGATAAATATTTATGTCCACACATGGTACCTATAGTTGCATGTGCTCCGAGTAGAGAAGCTGAGAGCATCACTTGGAGTCATAAGCAAACCCCACCACCTTCCATAAATGCCAGAGCATTTACGTAAGGAAAACCCTGGGAACACGGGATGTGGGGTGGCTACATCTGACACTCACAGGTATGTTTTTTCCCTGCACAGACACCCTGAGGAGCATCGCCTCCATGAACCACGCCCCACGCT
>VYZQ01049643.1:12112-54738 GCA_013400655.1 Mystacornis crossleyi
AGCACAGGTTGCCCAGAGAAGTTTAGGAGTCTCCGTCCTTGAAGATGTTCAGAAGCTGTCTGGGCACAGTCCTGAGCAACCAGCTCTAGGTTGCCCTGCTTGAGCAGGGGTTTAGACCAGATGCCTTCTACAGGTCCCTTCCAGCCTCAACCACTTTGTGATCTTGCAGGCAGGGCCCTAATTCCTGCCTTTAACCAGGAAAAGGACAAAGGGATGGGCAGGGTTTGCACCACTCTGCCATTCACCCCTTCCAGAGCTCACTGGGCTTTGTGGTGGCTGGTGGTGCACAGTGTGGGATTTCTGAGCCAGCCACAGCTCCCCGCCTCCAGACCCAGCCAGTTGCCTTAAATAGCGAGGAGTTTTTTTGACGTGAAGTTTTGGCTCACAGGAGCAGGCGGAGAGGGAGGGAGGGAGAGACAGTCAGAACCCAGCTGGCGTGGAGTGAGAGCAGAGCTCAGGCTGCAGCCTCCACTGGGCTTTCCTGCTGCAGCTGACTTTCCCTACTTGGAAAACAACAACAGAAAAAGGCTCAGAAAAATTAACTTCAGATGGAGTTAATGGAACAGTGTTTTAAAAAAAACGGCCCTCTCCCACTCCAGCTGCGAGGATACCTAAAAGTCATCCTCCGAGAGCCCAAACCAGGCTGGGACCTGGCGGAGAAGGGAGCAAGTACCAATGCTTTGGTGAGCAGAAACAAACTGGCCAGTGGTAGCTTCTGCAGCTGGGCCAGAAATAATCAGCCGATCAATGCCCAGTGCATGGGGCCAGGCTGCAGGACTGCTGGGAATCCCTCCCCTTTCTACTCTGGAGCTCTTACTTTACTCATCCATAAAATGAGGGTAATAGTAGCTAATTGGCAGGCAATGCAGAATAATTAACCCGTAAGTGCTTCAAGTCCTCGACCAAAAGTACCCTGACAGAACCCAAACCACTTCTGGGTGGACTGAGCTCCAAAGGTGGCAGGGATTCATTTGTCTTATCACAGTGCCACTTGTTTTTTCCCCTAAATAAGTCCTATTTCTGAGCGCCATCTCGTGCTGGCTCCATGAAACAGAGTCCCTGTTGTCCCTGCAGAGCATCAACCACATCGGAGCTGTGGAAGCCAGCATCTCCCAGCTTTTCCCATAGGACTGGCACTTTCCCAGTGATTTGCCACAACTGCAAGCTCTCCCATAACCATTTCACTTCTTCTCACCACAATGATTGATACAGGGCAGAACTTTCTTTTGTGGGGGGATGTTTACAGGGGGCTGGCTGAGCCCTTTCTGACTGGGAGAATGTGGTCCACAAATCCTGGCTTACATAGGGGATAAAAGAGGGATAAAGCAGGGATAAAACAGGAGATGAAGTACCTTGAAGGGAATCAGCAGAGGAGCAGTGACTAACCAGCTGATCTGGTTAGTCACTGCTTGAGACTCTGTGCTCAGCCCCTGTTCTGGTTAGTGTCCCCAGCCATGACCGCATATAAATCGAGGAATCATTAGCAAGGCATGGATCTAGTGGCCACACTGCCCTGCTCACCCTGGAGGATTCAAGGGCTCTTACAAATCTGAAATTAGCCCTGCGGTTCATTCTTCCCCCTGTGCACATCAGGGCTGCAAACCCCAAATCCCAGCTGGAGACTTCTATTACCTCCCCAGTGCTTGTCCTGCAAGAGGAAAGGATGGTGACATGGCTGGAGACTTTGAAATAATCTCCATCAGGAATTTTTCCAGGCCCTCTCCAACGCATTTGCATGGCAGAGGTGAGATGAAGTCTCCCTCCTGTACTGCGGATGGCCGGACGAGGCATGATGGTAATGCTGACAGATTGGCACTTTGCAGCTGTGCCTTGGGACGTTGTCAGCCAGTATGAAAATCGTCCTTTTTGAGGGCGATTTGATGTCTGGACAAAAGGCTCATTCTTGCCTGTGGCCCTGTCATGGGGCTGGGTGCATGTACCTGTCACCTGTGACAGAGACATTTCGAAGGTGTTTCAGGTTTAAGTGGCTTGTGGGCACGTTTGGAGGGGTCTGAGGTGTTCTCATTCCTCTGGGGTTAGGCAGTGTGGGTCAGTAGGGTGACAAACAGGGGGAGCAGAGCTCTCTGCACCCCAGAACTGGCTCTCCCTCCATTTCAGCCCCTTTCTCCCCTTCCTCTGCAGGAGTGCCAGCTTCTCCCAAGCCACAAGGTCTGCCTTCTTTATGCGGAGCGACACAGCGGTCCAGAAGCTCTCGCAGGGCAATGGGCACTGCATGAACGGTGTTGGTGGGCAGCTGCATGGCTTTTACAGCCTGCCAAAACCCAGCCGGCACAACTCGGAGTTCAGGGACAGTGCCTATGACCTCCCACGCTCGTTTGGCTCCTACACCCACCCCAAGTCGAGCCTCACCAGCTCTGAAACCGATAATGAGGAAGTCTACACCTACAAGACTCCCAACAACACCCTATGCAAGGAGTTTGGGGAGCTCTCCACGGACTCCTATGACATCCCTGCCACCCCACTCTCCATCTACCAGATCCCCAGGACATTTACACTGGACAAGAACCACAATGCTCTGGCTGTGGCCACCAGCGACTCACCTGCTGCACCACCCCCACGGCCCCCAAAACCTGGGCAGACAGAGCCACGGTGGGGCAGCCCACCCCAGAAGCCCCAGCCGGGTGAAAATTTAGGTCTCACCCCCATGGCAGCCACCATTCCCCGGAGAAACACGCTGCCAGCAGTGGAGAACAGCAGACTGCACCGAGGTGAATTTGGGGGTGGGGAGCTGGGGGTGGCTTTGTGCTATCCAGCAGCCTTAGGCAGATCAGTCCCACTGGGTTGTGGTAGGGCTGGGGTGCTGGTGGCATCAACCAGGGGGTTGAACACAGAGAAGCTCTCCCCAGCCAGGATCTGGCCCAGTTTTTTTGTATTCAGCAGGCATGGAGAGACACCCGCAGAGTTCTACCACCAGAGCTGCTCACCTGGCTCTTGGCTGTGTTGTACCTTGAACCAAAACCCTAAACCTGCTTTCTTATGCAGCCCTTCACCAGATTTTGGTGATTTCAGTCATTTTTAGCTTGCCTTTGCTTCAATTCCTAACCAGGTTTATCAGAACATACTTCAGCCTGGGGCTTCCTTGGTTTTGCTCACCAAGCAAAACCTTGGTTCTGCACATCACCTTGGTTTGACACATCTCCAAAACCCAACATCCCCAGTGCCACAGAGCCACCATTGTCATTAGCCATGGGTGGGCTGTAAGAGAACATGCCCTTTCCAAACGTTGTGCTTAGGATGAGATAGTTGCAAAGTAACTTAGAAAAGGTGGCTGGAGAGAAAATACTCTGTAAATCATACACACAGCTCTCTGAAATGCTTCTTCCATCTCCTCCTACCTAAATACCCACCCTTAGGCTGAGATCAGACCCATGCCCATCAGTAGATAGCGTAGTCTATGAGCTTAGCACCCATCCTCCCCTTACTGGAGGCTGCCAGCCTTTACATTTGTTGAGCAAGCTCTAACAGAGCTCACCCTCAGCCCAGTTTTGTCATCATGATCTGCCTTATCTGACACCTTTACGCCTGGGATTTTGCAAGACTTTGACAGAACAGGGTTAGGTCTGCACGGCACGTGCAGTTGTGCTGATGCATCAGAGAGATACTAATTGGGAAGAAGCATAGCAGAGAGCCTGTGACAAGCTAAAGACCATATCTTCTCAGCATCTCAATCAACAAGAACAGATACTGCCCTCTCAGTGCCTGGATTTTGTTTTCAGGGACCCCTTCTTACTAGCAGTTGTGGTGGGACGTGTGCATTTGTGGTTGTGTTGCAGCTTCTTCTTGTGAGACGTACGAGTACCCCCAGCATGGGGGCGGCAGCGCCGTGCAGTCAGTCGAGTCCATGAATGATGGCTACAACTCCTACCTGGTGAGTTGGCCTTGGTGTGGGCCACCACACTACAGGCACCACTTTCACCTTACAGATTCAGAGACAGGTTGGTTCCAGGCTGGACCTGACGGCCCAGTCCTGCAGGGCTAAGTCAAGAAGGGGTCTCTTAATGGTTTCAGTTAAAACCATGGTGGCCTGCAGAAAACAGATGGAATGGCAACCACCTAACTCAGCACACGTGCAGAGCTTTGCTTCCATACAGCGTATCTGCCTGCAGCTTTGGCCGAAAAAAAACCTGCCCAGGAGTTTGACTTCTTCCTGAAAGCCTGGGATGCTGCTGAGCTAATTTTTGACATTTTCTGTTTCCAGTGCAGCCTCTTTTGTGCACTTTCTAAGATTTCCTTTGCTGGAAATGACATTAAAGCAGCCTTTCATATTTCATTTTAGTCATGGACAGAGCCCAGGGAAGAAAGACTTTCTAGGTTAAGCATGCTTCTTCAGCTCACTCTGATCATGAGAAGATGCTGGAGGTCTGGGTGCTAAAGACCTTTCTGAAATCTCAGGATGTTGCAGTGTCTTGGAAACAAAGGAGGTAGACCCTCTCAGTGCAAAGTGATGGCCAAGGAGGGGACAGATCATCCCTTCTCTCTGTGCTTAGGTTTTAGAGTGAGTCTCCCCTCAGATGTTGTTTGGTTACGACGAGGTGAAGGGTTTGTAGTGGGATGGGGTTGAGCAGTGCCTGATGCTCACAGCACATCCTCCCACTTGTCCCTCAGCAGGCCAAGGCGGCGGTGGCCCGCTCCCACAGTACCGACTCCGAGGACAACTACGTCCCCATGAACCCTGGTTCCTCGCCCCTAATCCACGCTGAGAAAGCCAACGACAATGCCCAAAATCTCTACATCCCCATGAGCCCTGGGCCGCATCACTTTGACCTGGTGGGGTTGTCCTCAGCCACCCTTCCCATGCATAAGGGAGGAGCCGTGGCTCAGTGCCACAGGCGGCTGAGTGAAATCCAGCCCCCACCAGTCAACCGCAACCTCAAACCCGACCGGAAAGGTAAGAATGGTTGGTTGTGCACAAATCTTCCCAGGAGTCCTTCTGTTCTCTTAACACTTCAGACTGCGTCTGTGAAGTTGTGTCCAGTCCTAGGTGGGATGCACTTTGTTACTGCCAGTACAGTCAGACCTTCAGATGTCTCCCATCCCCTTCCTCTTTCAGGAGCTCTGTAGTGCAAATGTAGCTTTCATGGTGCTTGAACAGCCCATCTCAAACCCTTCCAGGACTTTACAGGAGATGCATGTCACACAGGCAGGATTTCACCCCCTTGGCCTGCACCCCTTCATATGCTCCACCCCAAAATCTCAGTGTTGTATTCAGATGACAAAAATTGTTCCTACTGTTATCTACTGGCTGGTTCCAGGCAATTTTTCCTTTAGGGCTTTGCTGACATCCTCCAAATCTCTCCCCAACCCATAGTCTGACAGGTGGCCAAGGAGATCTTGAGGAGGAGGGCTCCCATCTCAAAGGTGTCAACACCTAACCCAGTGAACACTCTGTTCAAGGGCTGGGGTTGGAGCATAGCACTCTTCCACCAAATGAGCCATCCAGGATGAGAAGAGCTTTCATGTTACCCTGTGGATGTTCTTTCCCATGCCCTGTGGGAAAACACTCCAGACGGAGGCAGCTCAGGCCTTGCAGAGCCAGGTCTTGGTCCCATCTAATGTGATACCACAGATCTCTAAGGAATGGTTTTGGGTTTGGGCATTTTTAGCAGATCTCCATTCCCTTGGAGGCACATTCCCCTTTTGGGACCACCCATCCACTTTGGGGCTGTGGGGCAGAGGGAGAAATTCACTGTTGTCTCCCAGTTCCAGTGTAAGTGAGCACAGGGATTTTGGTTCAGAGTAATTGTCATCAGCAGGGAGGGCTGGGAGGCTGATTAGTAGGGTGGGAAGTAATCAACCATAGGTTGGAGACACTCTCATGCTAGTCATGGAGGCTGAATTTTAGGAACATGCTGCCTGGGAATAAAGGCTTTTCCCCTCCCCAGCAAAGCCATCACCACTGGACCTGAGGAACAACACTGTCATCGATGAGCTTCCCTTCAAATCGCCAGTTACAAAATCCTGGTCCAGGCCAACGTGAGTAACAGCTGGGGGATGAATTCTTGCTTTGCTCCAACAGCAGCTCTCTGGTCTCATTCTCGCTGGTGCCCCCATGTAGCCGTGCTGTCACCTCTGCCATGGATTAAATATTCCCCACATCACAGCTGGTGGCAGGAAGAGAAATTCATTTAAGTTGGGATTTCACATGAAAGCCCAGCATGTGGCTAACAAGCTAATTAAGATCCCTTGAAGACATTTCCGGTTTTCTGGGATCTGACAACTCCCGGAGAGTTGTGGCTCTGACCTGGGACCTGTGGTCCACCACAACTGATGATGCAGCCGAGCCAGACTAACTCAGCCACAGCGTGTGGAGGGCATGATTTCACATGCAAGCTATCCCCCCCAAATCCCCACTGTAGTCTCAAAGCACAGGGTGACTCTCAGGGTCTGATCAAGCTGTGTTTTCATTGCCTTGAAAGCAAAGCCTAACCTGAAGGAAGTCTGCAAAATTAAACCAAAGCACTTCAGAGCTATGTCTGCCAGCCAAAAATAACAGGATTCGCACAATTCCAGCTCTGCTGCTAATTCGTGGTCTGATGTTGTCCAGTAAAAGGCAGAAGCAAAGCTTGGCTGCTATGACTCCTCTAATAAATTGGATTGTGTGGAGACTGACTGCAGGGCATGAGCACTGCGTGCTGAAATCACTGCACTGGGAAGCAGCAAGCAGGGTTTGATTGACAAGAGGTCCGACCCTGGAGAAGCTAATGGATTTTTCCCCTATCAGCTAATCATATGACCCTGCTTTACTGAAAGGCAACGAATAGCTTTTTAAGACACACGCTTTTATGCCAGAAGCTGATTTCATTATTTTGTTCGGTGTAATTAGATTTGGCCAATTGAAAGCAAGACAATTCCTCAGAGGATTTGTTTTCCGGCAAAAAATTTGGATAGGGCCCTGTATGGTAAACAAATCCCGTAGCCGTGGTGAGGCTGGAGGCGAGAGGCTTCGCCAAGGCTGCCCCTGCATCCTCCACCATTATATGTTTCCTGTGAGATGAAAGAGTTCATGGCATCTCATATGTGTAGATGAGAGCAGGAGAGTTACGGATACATAGCAAGCAAGGTGTTACTAAAAAATACTAGAAAGAAAAAATTGAGGAGACCAAACCCAGTGATTTCCAACCCATAGAAAGGACAGGCTGGAGAACCTCAATGCCACCAGCTCTTCTTCATGCCCAGATTGGAGCATGACGATGGTTGCAGGCATCAGGAGCTGCCCCCTCCCATCCCTCCTTGGCAAAGGACAAGCCGGACCTGCAGCCACCAGTAACACATCAACCCTTGTTCTTGCAGGCACACCTTCAACGCCGGCTCTCTGCAGTACTGTCGCCCTGTCTCCTCCCAGAGCATCACCAGCACTGACTCAGGAGACAGTGAGGAGAACTACGTGGCGATGGTAAGGGCCCCACAGCTAAGATAGATGGTTCTGGCAGGGCAGATGCTCTCCCCAGCTCTGCAGACACATTCCTAGCCCATGACATGGAAGTGCTTAGATAGCACTGTGTGGAGTACATCCTTATGTGCATCCCTAAATGCACAAAACAGGGTGTTTCCTTCACAAAACGTGTCTCATTGGAGTTTTAAATGTGTGTGAGAGCAGAAACATGTATTGCCTACTGTGCCAGGAATTAAGAGGGGATGAAAATTTATACGGACTCTCAAGAGTGTATTTTCCTAAATAAAGTTGATTTTTTTCAATTTTTTTTCCCCCTAATAGCTGCTGACATCGTGTTTCTGTGGGAGCAGGGGCTATCAGAGCAGCAGCAGGGAGCGGCACTGCTTATAGGGAGGGGATTTTGTTTCTCTTGGTGAAGCTACCGACTTGAAGCATACTTTTGAGGCTATGTAACTAATGGGGTAGAGGAAATCTGTGCTATGGTTGTGATTAGCGAAGATCCCGGAGTTGGCCTGGCCTTGCTGAGGTGTGGTCCCTGGGACGTGCTAAAGCCCACGTCTGTTGTCAGGCATGTGAATAAAATCAGCACAAAGGCAGCAGAGCTGCTCTGATACATGAAATCAAGAGCATGAGCTTGAAATATTTGTTAGCACAAAATACAGCATTTATGGTATCCCAGCAGTTCTGCACATCCTCGTCCCAGAGGCAGGTGAGCAAATACCCAGGCTCTTTTAAAGGTGCCTCCAGTGTGTTTCGTTTCCGGATATGTGTTAATTTCCTTTTTTCTTTCTTCCTTCCCATTTTAATGCTCATTATCTCTCCTGTCTCTTCCCTGCATTAGCAAAACCCCATTTCTGCTTCTCCTGTTCCTAGTGGTACCAACAGCCCAGCGCCCAAAAAGAGTTCGGGGAGTGTGGATTACCTGGCCCTGGACTTCCAGCCAAGCTCACCAGGGCCACACAGGAAGGTATGGGGGATTTTATAAACTTCTGATTAAAAGTGATGCATTTTTAAGGAGTTTATGCACGTTGGCAACAGCATGGTCTTTAGCTCCAGACTGTGGTCCCAAGACTCTCTGATGCGCAGAGGGCTGGAGCACCTCTGCTATGGAGACAGGCTGAGACAGGTGGGATTGTTCAGCCTGGAGAAGAAAAGGCTCCAAGGAGACCTTAGGGCATCTTCCAGTGCCTAAAGCAGCTGCAAGAGAGCTGGAGAAGGGCATTTTACAAGGGCACAGATTGACACTACAAGGCGTAATGGCTTCAAACTGACAGAGAGGGCAGGTTTACATTAGATACTAGGAAGAAGTTCTTTACTATGAGGGCAGTGAGGCACTTGAACAGACGGCCAAAGAAGCTTTGGCTGCCACATCCCTGGAAGTCTTCAAGGTAGTGGGGCTTAGAGAAATCTGGTCTAGTGGAAGGTGTCCCTGCACATGCCATGGTTGAAATGAGAAAATCTTTAAGGTCCCTTCAACCCAAACCATTCTATGACCCGCTGCTATACTTACTCTAGGTCAGGCTCAGTCTCTCTTGCATGTCTGCAGCTTTGCTGGAAGTATGACCAGGAGCATGGATGTGCAGGGTTCAGGGATGCTGATGAGACCACCAATTCAGCTGGAGACTGTAGATTGAAAAGCCGTCAGGAGGTGTCCCAAGGAGTATCAGAATTGGTTTTTTCCTCCTTCTTCAGAACAACAGGTCCTCCAAAACCAGACTTGGATTTCGCACCTGAAAGCTGAAGGACAAGGGTTGTATAAACCTCTGTGGCAACTGCTTCTGAGTTGGCCTCACTTTCTTGAACACTGCCTTGTTTCCTAGGCAAAGCATCCCACTGGTTAGGTCCTTTTATTATTTAACAGTTGTCCCTTGATGGTTTAGTTCTGCCCAGCAATATTTCTGCAAATATCACCCATTTAAATTATATCCTGTTCTTGAAAAGTGATTTTAGACCATTAAAAAGCATTATCTGTCTCCAATTACAAGCACATGGAGGTCCTCTGAAATGTTTATAGAAGCAGAAAAAACTCCAGGATTCCAGAAGCTGTGGTAAAAAAGTATCTCCATGTTCCTCAACACATCTCTTGGGTGACTCTGCAAACATATCTATAATTTTGGGGACGAAAATGAGCTAATGTCATAGGTGGGTAAAGTCAGCACAGCTAGAAGGGATGGATCTGGGATTTTTATGTGTACCTCTAAGAGTTCTGGAGTTCTTACAGGAAAATGAGCAAGATGCAAGGCTGAACTCACAGTATCAGCAGTTAGAGAAGACAATTACAACCAAACATCCATGTCCCAAAGTTTGTGAGAAGGTAGAGACCCACATGCTGTTTCTACCCTCCCAGCAAGAGGCAGAACAGACTGAAATCCTTCCTCCAAGTCTCTTTGGGAGGTTGGAAGGGGGGGGTGATGAGCTGTGGAGTCTATAAGAAAGCAGGAATGGTGCTGGTGGACTTGTGGCAGCCACAAGCTGCAGCAAGGAGCTAGAGGGAAGAGCAGGGAGCTGATGAGTGACCAGACGGTGCCCTGTTTCTCCTCCCCACAGCCCTCCACCTCGTCGGTCGCCTCAGATGAGAAGGTTGATTATGTGCAAGTGGACAAGGAGAAGACGCAGGCGCTGCAGAGCACGATGCAGGAGTGGACTGATGTGCGGCAGTCCTCGGAGCCTGCCAAGAGCACGAAGCAGTAGTGCCTGTGGCAGGCAGCAAAACAGGCAAATGTCCTGTTGGTTTTCCCCAGCTGTGGCCCCGCTGGGCTGTCGGATCCACTTGGGCTGGATTTCTAAGACTTGTCTGCGGAGGGGAGGGGGTGTCATTGTTTTTTTCTCTTAAAACAAAACTTAATTTCAGGGGAAGACTTGGCAGATACTGTTTGCCAGTGATAAAGACCAACTATGTTCGGTGGCTAGGTTTGTGCTTTAGCTGCTGGATGCACTTATCCAGGAACTTTGACTTAGCAATACCAGGTTTCACCCTACACATCTTTTGCTTACAGCTATTAAAGCCACCTTGTATGTGCTAACACTGCATCATCTCTCCCCGTCTTCTTCCATACTGTACCCCAAACCACGCCACGCAGGTTTGCAGCATCTCCCGTGGATATCATTCCCCAGCTCTGATTCTCCACTCCTTATGGTTGTCCTCTTCTCTGCCTCCTCCCAGTCCCAAAACTGAGAAAGGACCATTCCTTTTGAAATCACTTTTGTTGTCCCATCTCTTGTAAATAATATGCTCAAAACCTCTGAGGGCTGTTTTCCCCCTGGCTGGACAGCCCCCGTGGTTTTGGTTGGGATTGTTACCCTTCAGGAGCTTGATGAGCATCCACAGCATCCTGAGCTGACTTAGGAGCCCAGGACTTGCCCCGTCATACACAGACATAAATGCCAGCACATGCTCACATGAGTTTGTTGGGATGTCTTCTGTTTATATTCTCCATCATCTCTCAAAGCCAGTGGGCAGGAGAGATTGGCTTTGGAAGGGGCTGGAGGTAATTGAAATGTTGGGTAGTGTTTAAGCACTGACCCACTGCCTATCTGAAACCAATTCCCATGAATCTGACCCTAAAAACCTAAATTTGCCTTTTGTGGCACCAAAAGAAGCCCATAGAGTGAGGGTCCTACATTGTGGCCATGGTGAGAAGCTCTGTGGTTGAGTATGAGGGGGGCAGGGAGGCTCTGGAGACCCTGTGTATGTGGATTGGCGTACGGATGAGTGACAAGAAGGGAGTGGAAAGCTGCTGCGAGGACTGGGGGAAGGCAGGTGCTTACTGCAGAGGTTGGTTTTGGGTGAGTAAGTCTGGTGGAATGTTTCTTGGAAGAAAGAAGAGTAATTGAAATGTTGGTTGAGGGTGAGGTCACAGGCTTGGGAAGAGGCTTGGGAGAGTCAGGGCAAGGCATTTTAGTATGAGCTTTAACGTAGCATTGTGGTCAGTTCGTGGAGGGTGCAAAAGGCTGAACTGTTTTCCTGTCATCCTCAGCAATGTTTCTTCAACACAGAAGTGGGGCTTGCTGACATTAATGACCCTAGGCTCTAATTTGGGTGGGAGTCTGCTGTTGTCCCTTGTCAGCGTCCTTAACACATCCAGGCTTTGGGATCACTTCCCAGGCAGCTGCTGAGCACAGAGAGGAGGACGAGAGAGTTTAATGCAGAGATAATAATTCATGATCTCATGAAAACAGGAAGAACTAATGATTGCCATGGATCAGCCTGATTGCCAGGCAGCAAGCGCTGACACGAATAAACAGGCTGACCGCAAACCAAGAGCCAAATGAAGCAGACGTTAGAAAGATTAGGTAATAACATTTATTAAAGAGCTGGAGCTATTCTTTCTGCAAGCTGAACCCCTCCCAGGGCCGTGGGCTGTTGTGTTCCACCAATACCACCAGGTTGTATTGATTATTAATGCTTAAGCATTCACACATTTGTTTAATCTTGGTCTGAGTTTGGAAAGGGCCAGACGTGACCCACATGGGGATGGGACACCCCCTAAGGGCTGTGTGCTGGTAAAATAATCTTGAACTTCCAACACCATTCTGTATTTTCTTGTCTCATGCCGTGAAAGAGAAGGATGTTAATTGGAAAGCTCTGACAGCCCTGTTAAGATATTGAAGTGTTGGGCTTTTACAGAAACAGTGAAGCAAATATCCTAATGTTTATGCTAAAAATAATAATTACTAGAAGGGAAAAAAACCCAGAGCCCCAAATGGGAAGACTGAGCACAGTCAGATGCTTTCTGAAGGTCAGGGGATGTGTTATAGCCTGCAAGGGCCATTGCCCCCTGCTGGGGGCTGGCACACTTGCCTGGTGTGATGATGAAATGAAGACTAGAATGCAGTACTTCATATTTCTATTGCCCCTTTCATCTCTTCATCTCAGGGGAGACTAAACATTGGGCCTGATCCAGAGCCCACTGAAGTGTGCATTCACCCAGCTAGGAAAGAGCTCCCCATCCCCACCAAAAAGAATGTTACTCAACCGGGAAGCTGATTTTTTTCCTATTTCTTCTTCTAACCTGTTAGCTATAGTGGCTCGAGAAAGAACACAGTGGGTTTGAATGCAGTTTGCTGAGTGGGTGCACTGTGTGTCTGCTCTGGGACTAGGTGCATCCAGTGCCCACTCCCACATTTAATCCAAGGTGTTAATTAAGACTGGAAAGGCCTTTTGTGGTACTTGCACCTGTAGTCCTTTTTCTCCACCTTTCACAAATGTCTTTGTTCATGGGGCAAGCACTGGCATGGGATAGCTCTTTTCCCAGGCTCAGACACTGTGTTTTGATAATTTGCTCTCATGAGCATCCCCATTAAGTGGTTCATTGCAATTGGCAGACCAAGGACCAAGAGTAGCTAGCAAGAGTACCAAGAGCTACCAAGAGTAGCTACTTAACTGCTGCTGGTTGCTGCCCCCTCTCTGCTTTGCAGTGAAGTCTGTGTTTTCACCAAAACAGATATATGCCTCTATTTTTCCCCCTGCAAAGCACCAAGCAAACAGCACCACCAAACTAAGGAAAAGCCCACAGCTCCGTGCCGTATAGACATGGCTGTATCAACCCCTCCTGAAAGCATTAAATAATCAATGGCTTCAGTGGAAATTGTCACCCATGACAATTGCCAAGCTGTTTACAGCAGTCCCTGGTGATTAATGTTTGTGTAGTATTTAGTCTTAAACCATATTGAAAAGCAGCTGCTTTAATTATACGGACTGCCAAGAACTTTGTCCTGAAGGCGTTGAGTTTATCACATCCACTTTATACTTGAATTCTCAAGTATGACAGACTCCTTTGTTAGAAATAGTTATTTAAGGAAACTGAGAACATTGCAAATTATTCATTTTAATTGCAATTAAACTGGCTTGAGCCTTCATATCAGAGCCTGCTCTACAGCTCTATGGTTCAATTTAGAAAAGGGATGTGCTTGCATGTGTGTGTGCACATGGAGAGGGGTTGTCCGGGGGTCAAGCATCATGACCTCAGTTTTTAGTTTTATGAAGCATCAGGTCCATGGCTCAAAGCTTTCCACAAGCTTGAAAATGACTAAGCAAGTGGTTTTAATGGCAAAAGTCTCCAAAAGTGTGTATCCCTTGCTGTGAGTATGCAAATGCTGCTCACCGTTCCTGTCTGGTGAGATGTATGAGCTGCCTTGGAGCTGATTTGCTCTGAACTGGCATTTGAGCGTTCAGTGGGAAATACATTTCCAGCTCTAAATGGATGCCAGGCTTAGGCTTAGTCTCAAGTTGGCAAAAGAAAATAATGTGTGAGCACAGACTGTGCCAGGGCAAAGCTGAGAGTCTGGCAGATAGGACCAAATGCAGAGTCAGAACCAAAAGGTAGGGGAGGCTTGGCTTGGCTTGTCTGGGGGCTAACTGGGATGGATTTGAACTCTGGGCCACCAGCCACTGGCAAGGGTGAGATATGGGAGAACATGAGGCTGGGACGAGAGAAGGCTGGGGAGTTTGCCAGTAAGATTCGGGTCTTGGCCCTCACCCTGTGCTCCTTTGGCCTGAATCTCGAGTCAGATATGCAGAGATTTGGGGGTTGTGGAATGCTCAGTAAAAGTCATGCACTGGTGGGAGGGGAGCTTCCACCACTCTCGGGCATTTCATGCTCAAGGGGGTCATCCTGCCTGACATTGTGAGGCCTGAGCTCTGGCCTTCAGGGATCCTTGGTCCATTCACCCAGCTCTGAGCTGGGCAGGAGAAACCCTGCAAGAAATGTGTGGGGACCAGGACGTGCTGGGAGACACCTTGCTGAGGGGCTCCCGTGAGCTGTTCATGGGGCAGCAGTGCCATGGTTTCACAGGGTGGTTCCATGAGGTGCCATCTTCATCCTTGGAGCTTTTCAAGACCAGTCTAGGTCAACCCCATAGCTGACCCTGCTTGGAGCATCTCTTCCACACTGAGACCCTGTGCTGCCGGGGTTGAGTGGAGACTCCTCCATGTGAGGGAAGGGGCCCAAGGGGTTGCTTAGAGCCCTGTAACATCCAGAATAGGGTCAAGGCCACTTCTCTGGCCCTGAAGCCAAGCGGCAAGGCACACAGCTCAACCCCTAAGGCCATACTCCCCAGTGAGAGGACCTAATCCATATTGGGCCTTGCACCTGGGAGAGGTCTGGCTGGTCCAGTACAAGTCATCCAGGACATGGACACACAGTTCTAGCAACTGGAAGACAGCTTGAACCTGTAAATTTGTTAGGCTAGATCCAGAGCTCTCAGCAGCCCCATGCTACCTCCACACCCTGGCATACCAGGAAGGGTTGGCTTGTTTTGGCTATCCAATGATCACGGCTCCTTTGGGGGGAGGAGGAGTACAGCCATGTCCAGGTCTTATGGAAGATGTTAAAATAGTTCTCAGGTCCTGTCTGATCTTTCTGGCCTAGGAGGCAAGTAAAAGGATGGTTTTCTCAAGTCGTGCTTGCATTGTGTTTGGTGTTTTCCCACCTGGTGATGTAAAAGTTCCATTCCTGACACCCACACTGTGTCCCATGGAGGGATGCTGTCTAGATGAGATGGATGCAGCAGGGCTGTGATTATGGAGAAGCCCTAGTTGTAAGAGGAAAGCGGAAGAGCAAAGCCTAACCCTGGCACCAGCCAGAGAACACGCATGGCCGTCGAAGAACCATCAAGAAAATCAAAGGGACCAGTCCAGCAGCAAATCACAAGGGCCAATAAGCCAGTTTAGGGCCTCTGATGAGTCTGAGTGCCTCTCTTCTCTGCCCAACCTTCCCACATGTACACAATGATCTTGCAGCTGTTAATGAGGCTCTTGTGGGTCGAGACGTGCACCTTTTGATCATTTCTCCTTGGCCTGGAGCAGTTCATCCCTCCATCAGCCTGTCCTTGGTGTCTCATCATTATAGTCACAATTTCATCTCCTTGTTCACAACTCCTAGTGTTGTACTGTTGATCAGGTTGCTGATTCAGTGTCTACTCTTGGGAAAAATTGATATGTAGCAAGGTGTCACAATAGAGCTGTCCCCTTCCAGCCCACAGCCAGCTGGTCCTGGCACGTGGTGTTCAAGTTTTAACACCAGCCAGTAACATCTGAAACAGAAGCTGGGCCACATGGCTCCATCTCTTTAGCTAAAAAAGCTTCTCAACAGACTTGCTCCCAATCAACAGGCTCTTCATTTTTGATGTAGCCCATTGCTAACATATAACGGGTTCATTTGTAGGCCAGTGGGTTCACTATATGGAAGAGGTTTGCCCCAAGACCAGGAGATAAGAAACCATCATTTTTATTGTCATTCCCTGGGTGACACCCCACTGTATCTTCGTGTTGGACGAGAGGGTTCATGTGAACTCTGTATCCTGCTATTCCTCCGGCTTGTAAAATGAAGGGTTTTAGTACTTATTTCCCCACCTCACAGATGCGTCAGGAGGTGTAATTAATTGACATCTAATAACGCACAGAGCTGTTCTGAGTCTGCAGGCAATGGCTGGGCAGCATGTGGTGCTACCCTGTTGTCATGCCCAGCATTATACATGGCACTGCGTGTCCCGCTCTGTAAAACTCATTAAAAACCACTTCATCCTTAATTACCAAGGTAAAAAAAACTTGGCAGGATTTTCTCCTGAGTGAGGGGGGTGGGGGAAATGCCATTTGCACAGTTTTCCACGTTCTGCTGCCACACTGACCCTGAAAATACCATGGGTTTTTTGAGAGCAGTTTGGACAGGGTGGTTGAACCACGTTGCAGAGAGGGGAAGGGAGCAGGACCCTGGGCTCCATGGGGAGCCTGTCGATGAATCCCGTAGGGTTAGGACCAAACCTTTAGAGTAGTTACATCCCACTCAAACCAGCCCTTGGCAAAGTCAACATGTCCCCACTGACTTTGGGCATCATTGTGTGGGATCAGACCCAGTCAGAGTAGGGTAGTTTTCTCCATTTTTTTCTTAACCTGCTGCGAGGAGGGGTCGGAGCCCCGGCTGTGAAGCTGTTGCAGCAGCAGCCGATTCGCAGGGATGGTTTGTGTGTTTCAAAGCCTATGACTGTTTTTAAAGAGGAGTATTTTTAATTTTTTGATTTCCATTTGTAGAAGGAAGGACAAGAGTAATCTGTGGCAAACTGTACAGTATGTGTCTTCTTGTGGTGTCACTGTTTGAATGGTTATTAAGTTTTCAAATCACTGTGGACAGCTAATCACTTAAGTTATTAATTTATTCTTTGGGGGGTTGTTGTTTGTTTTTTTTTAAGTAATTTGAAACAATTATTTATCCTGTAAATCAGTCTTGAGTGAAGCCTAGATAATACTTTTTTGCTGTTAATAAACATGGTACATGCCTGACGTGAAGGTGATCTCATTTTTAAGTACTGTATACGCAACAGAAAAGCAACAGGAAAATAAAAGAATGATAATAAGAAGATACCTCTCCCTGGTGATCACCAGCATGGATTCAGAGCAGGGGGAAAAAGGGGAAATTAATCAGCAGATCAAGTTTGATTATGTAGCACCTTTAAAGCTTTCAGAGCATCTTCTCAGCATGTTGCCAAGTGTCTCCTGCAGCTTCAAATGTCCTGTATGGGCCACAAGGGCCTTTAGGATGTAGCTTGGGTTTTTTCTGATATCAGAACCCAAGCCATGTATTTTTCAGCTGCTAAATTGAATTTCATACCCTATATCTGTTCTGCTGCATGCAGGGTGAGGACAAACGCTGCCTTCCTCACACATCAGCAGCTCAGCACCTGTGAGCCCCAGCTCAGGACACCAAATCACACAGGGAGCCTCAGCACAAGGACAAATCTTTTTCTCCAGAGTTAGAAGTTCAACCCTCCCTTTAAGGCTTAAAAAAAAAACAACAACAACAACAACAACAACAACACAAACACAACTGGGAAAAGACACTTCCCTAGGCACAGCTCCTGTAACACCTTTCAGACAAGAGTAGCATCATCTCGCATCTGCAGCACACATGGAATTCCAAACCAAGAGCTGAGGACTCCCCTGTGTGCTGTCCCGGACCCGAGGCATGTGTGACAGACAAAACATGCCATGCTATCACATCTACTGCAGCGTACACTTTATCAATATGCCATACGCAAAGATTACTGGCATTACTAACACTGGTATCAATGTAGTATATACTACAATTGGTGTAGCATAGATGGTAATACACCATACTCATACTATACTAGGCTTCTCTAAGGCCTGTAATATGGTCCCTTTTGACATTCTTAGCTTTTAATTGGAGAGATACCGGTTTGATGGATGGATGGACCATCAGATGAATAAGGAATTGGTTGGATAGCCACACTGGAAGAGCTGCAGTCAATGACTTAGTGTCCAAACCAGCAATGGGTAGCGTTCCTCAAAGATCTGTAGTGGGACCAATACTATGTAATATCTTCATCAAAGACTTCGCAGGATTGGCTGAGTCCAAAAGGGAAGTCCAGTGCTAATAATTACAGGAAATTAACAGGGACTAAAACCAGTCAGCCTCATTACACCACTGACGCTCTCCAGGCTGCCATCCATGCTGAGAACTGTGTGCTGTTTGCCTCTGCTCATCTCAGAAAATCTTGGGGAAAAAAAACAAGGCATGTTCAGGAAAGAGCTTAGCTATGATACAGCCTCTTCATTTTCCACGCTGGTTTGATTATCTGCCTTCATTATTTAGATTAGGCTGTCATCAAGTTAAAGAGTCTCCTACAAAAGCACCTTACAGCAAATGGCACAGAAGATGCCTGCAGGTGATTCTCCAGAATAAGAAAGGAGCTAGCATGACAGCAACAGGAAAACTTTTGGCAACCTCTTTGAATGGGAAATAAGTAGAACTCTATTAATAAAACCAGGAAACACTGCACTTTCTGTGACACTTCAGCTTTGGGTCCTCATTTATTTCCTCTTAGCACTTGACTTAAAAACAACAAACACACTCCACTGCTCATCTACAAAGCTCCACTATTAGTATTGTGATCTTCTTCTGGAGGGCACACAGCTCTGCACTGGGGTTCCCATTCCACCTCTGCCTGATCCCCTCTTCCAAGCCACCACTCTGCAGGACTGTCCCATGTCCTTGAGGCCAGATGCACCACCTTAGCCATCTTTTTTGAGCCATCAGCCCAATACCTATGAGTCCTGCAATAAGACACTAAGTCTCTATGTTGAATTTATTAATTTCCTTTATTTATGTATAGGAAAGGCAATAAAAGAATATGATAGTATACACCAGATATTTGACCCCAAGTGTCCTCTCTAGCAGACTTTCTGCTCAAACTATCTGTAGCAATGTCTGTGCTTTGCCTTTTCCTCCAGAGCAACATAATATTCCTACACCATTACCCCATGGTCAGGATTAGGCCCTGCACTTAGGACCTAAGGCACAAGTCTCTGCCACTTGAGCTAGAGAAATCTCTACTACAGGTGTGAGGGAGGAGCAGGCAGGGGACAACAGCTGGGGAGGGACATGAGAGGAAGCTGTGGTCCTGTAGATGTGCTTCCCGGGGCTTGAGTTGGCCATCTGCCATCAAAATCACCCCCTGTCCCATTACTGGTTTATATAATACACTGGCTTACATAATATATATTGATATTGGGTTGATAAAGCATATCTGGTTGGGCTACTCACCTTGCAAATCAGCATTAATAAAAAAAATAGATCGTGAGTTAAAGGGGGCTCTGTCATCTGCTGCTCAGTTCAGCACATCCCAAGGCAAAGCCCAGGTTTTAAAGGGCAGATCCAGCCCAGAAAGCCATCAAATGACAGTAGCAGAAAGACACTAATGGAGTCCTAAAGACACATCTGGAAAAACAGCTGTGTGTCTGGGCCTGCCATGCACACTAACAGCATCCAGAGGTCATCAGTAATGCAATGGTTCTTCACTGGAGCCCAGAAACCCCAACTGGATCAGGTCAGTCTCTCTTGGCTGGAGGGGTTTATGCCCCTCAGTCTCTTTTGGGTGTCTTGCAATGCAGCATAAACCCCCTCTGGTTGACCTGCCACTGCTCGCTGTTACCAAGCAGTCTTACTTGGCTCACTGCCTCACAGACCAGCATTGCTACATTTTGGCATTTTCAGACTTTTTTCTACCTTCAGAGTTTGTCATGATGGGTTCCCAAACCACATTAAAAAGAAATACAACTGAGCAGAGGTCCCCCCAGAACCAACTAAGTGCCACAGGAAGGGCTGCAGACCCGATGTGCCTGGGACCTCTCCATCCCTGGGGCCCTGCTGGGTCTGTCTTCCTCCCCATGCCTGTCCCCATCGCCTCCCCAGGCTGGTGGCGTGGCTCACAGCAGGCAAGCCATGGCTATGCTGAAGCAAAAGGACACTTCTCCGAGCTGTCGGCAGCTGCTCATCTCCGCGTTAGCTTAGGTACATTAAGGCATGAAGACCAAGTGTATAGGAAGCAGCAAGACCCTCCAGGCGCCTCCAAATCAGCCCCTGAGACCTTTTCCATTGAAATGTTTCTCAAATCTTCCTCCGAGATGCTCACCGTCATCAGGGTGAGAAGAGGGGCCTCTGGCTTCAGGTTGGCCCCATGGGCATTGCCCATCTGGTTTAAGCCGTTGGCTAAAAGACGAGTCCATGGAAGGAGCCAGATCCGCCACCACCTGCTGCTGGGCTGCAGCCCCCAGACGAGCTGTCATCATCCTTGTCCCTGTCCAAGTCTCTCCACCACAGTGGGGACTTCGGCAAGGCAGAAATATAGGCAGCTCTGTTCCTCGCTTCTTTTTCCTGCTCCTGGGAAAAGGAAGGGGGAAAAATAGCACAAGGATATCAGCAGATAAAGCAGCCATGTGGGGGGATGCTCCCACCATCCCTGAGGAGCCAGGAGCCTGTAGGGTTCCCCCTGGGAGCTTCCTTCAAATTAAACTGGGGTGTGAAGACCATGTGCTCTAGAGCTCAGCAGGAGGGGTGCAGCAAAGCACTGCAGCTCTCCAGGGATCAAACCCAGCCCTCCCATGTCACCTATGAGAGATGAAGGACCCTTCAAATCCCCCCACATGCAGCTCATGCCATATAAGACACTGCTGTTTGGAAAGGGCTGAACTCCATCACCTGAATGAAATCTGTTCTAGTTTGTATTCCCAGCTCACCCATCTGCCCAGAGAAGCTGTGGATGCTCCACCCCTGGAAGTGTCCAAGGCCAGGTTGGATGGGGCTTTGAGCAACCAGGTCTAGTGGAAAGGGTCCCTGCCCATGGCAGAGGAGTTGGAACTAGATGGTCTGCCAGTTCTTTCCAACCCAAACCATTCTATGATGAGAAGAGAAGGAGAAAAAAAAGACCCAGCTTGCAATGGCTAAGATAGAGGTGGTAGGAAGGAGCAGCTAGTTACCAGTGAGTGAGGGTGGGAAGGAGAGGAAAGGGTTGATAGTAAGGAACAAGTTTTTTACAACAAAAGGTGGGTGAGGCACTGGCACAGACTTCCCAGAGAGGTAGTAGATGCTCCCTCCCTGGGAACACTCAAGGTCAGGCTGGATGGGGCTCTGAGCATCTGATCTAGTTGAAGATGTCCCTGCCCATCCTTCAGGGCAAGTGGACTCGACAGCCTTTAAAGGTCCCTTCCAATCCAAACTATTCCATTATCCTATCTTTCCCAGGCACTTCAAAGAAAATTTCAGGCTGAGCTTTCAGGGGCAGACAATAGGAAGTCAACCCCAAGCATAGCCACAGGGTGTCTTGTACCAATCTCAGTGTCCAGTTTCATCAGGAAACTATAATCTGTTTGTATCTGGGTGCTAAAAAGGAAAAGGGATTTGGCTTCAGGGAGTGGGTGGGTATCTGCAGGATTTTAACCACAGGACAGGATCCCACTGCTGCCTGGATGGGTGGGAACATGGCCCATGAGCCAGACAGCCATAGGACTGCACCCTGCTGTGCACAGCAGCAGGAGTTACCTGCAAGAAGAGGATGTTGTCTTTGGAAATGGCTTCCATCAAGTCCTTGTGGAGGGAGGGTTCGCCATGCAGGCGGCCGGCCTCAGCCAGAGCCTCGTGCAGCAGGCAGCTCTGCCGGCCCGGCCGCTGCCGGTAGAAGAGGACGTAGGCAGTGTCTTTGGGGAAGAACGAGGTGACGTTGCTGACCGATTCGAAGGAGGAGAAGGAAACTCTGGTGTCATTGAAGAGGTACCACTGGATTTCAAAGTCCAGCTGTTTGTCAGAGGCCGGTTTTGGCACCCCATCCCGGGGCTGCCCGTGGGGGACAGTGTCGGTGCACTCCCTGGAGTAGCAGTAGTAGTGGCCACTCTCAGAGGAGATGCCTGAATGCACCACCACACTGCAGAGGTCATACACAACAGTCATGAAGCCACTCCCTGGGACAGCACCATCCTTCCCACACTGGCAAACCTCTTCAGTTTCCTCTGGAGCAACAAGGATGGGTAGCTTGAGCACCACAGGGATGGAGACATTGTCCAAGATCTTCTTCCTCTTCATAGTCCGTGGGTCGAAGGAGAACCGCAGCAGCGTGAGGATGAGGTAGTGTGGGCCCTCTGTCAGCTCTGCCACCTTCTCAGCATCCTGCAAGGACGCACATTTCTCACAGTGGTATTTATTCTCTGCTGTCAGTCTCTCCGGGGATAGGAAATAGTTGATTAAATCTGGTACGGATCTGGAGTCCTTGGGAGCACGTGCCTGCTCCCCAGAAGTCGAGAGAGGGTCTTTGGCTGCATCCACCCCAACATCATTGCCACGTTCGGGATTTGCTGCTTCTCCTGGTTCCTGGAAACCTAACGTTTCCACCGACATCGGTGGGGCTGCATGGTCACCGGCCTTGGGGGCCTTCCTCCGGATCCAGGGAGAGCCCAAATGCTGGCCTGCATTTTCAGGAGGCTCAATGAACTGTGGGCCAATTTCTTCCACTGGTAGAATAGATGTGCTCCCACGCACATTCCTGTCTGATGGAGGAAAAGCCAGGGACAGGTCTGTGAAAGCTTCTTCTCGGGAGGAAACATTCAGGCACTTCAAGCAGCGGATCTTTGTCATCATTTTACCCCCAAACATCTTCTCAATCAATGTCTTGTTTAAGTAATGATGCTCCACTGCCTGAGACATCAAGCTGGATTCCTTGAGTTTCTGATAGATCCTTTTTCCAGTTTTTTCTTCTTCATGCAGTCTTTGGCAGGGGAGAAAAAGGCTGCGTTATGCATCAATACAACACCAAGATGTAGTTTCTAAAGTAGGGCTCCTGTTCTTCACTGCAAGGGGTTAATCCCAGTTAACCTGCCTGTACCCAGGGGTCTGATGCTGTGGGAGAAAGGTGGGAAGGAGTCAGACAGGATTTGCAAACCTAAGTCTTCATGTGCCACTGACCCCACACTTCTAGAGGGATCACTGGGACACCAGAGATTTGATAGGTAAAAGGCAAAAATCAACATTTTACAGAGGAGGCTGAGTGGCTTGTCAGGCAAATCTCTAAGGTTGGTAGAATTTTAGATTAGCTATCAGAAAAATTTCTTCAATGAAATGGTGAAGGGTAGTCAGGCATTGGAACAGACTGACCAAGGAAGCAGTGAAATCACCATTCCTAGAAGTGTTAAAAAACGTGTAGATGTGGCATTTAGGGACATAATTTAGTGGTGGACTTGGCAGTGCTGGGTTAATGATCATAAGGACTCAAAGGCAGTGCTGGACTCCATGATCATAAGGGTCTTTTCCAACCTTAATGACTCTGTAATTCTATGAATTCCCTCTATCTTCACAGCAAATGCAGAAATTTTCAAGTTGAACTAAGTTCTAACCTTACCCCTAAAATCGTCCAAACAGGGTTTTATTAAGGAGCCTCAGACCAGTCTCACCATCTCTCAACCCAACCCTCCACTCCCCCTGCTCCTCTGGGTCTCAGCCATTTTCCCTGTTTGCATGTGGGTCAGAATTAAACATTACACTGGGGTTTAGGGACACCATTGTCACCAGGCTGTGAAATCACGGCGCTCGTCACGTACCGGTCCAGCAAATACTTGAGGTACTCTGAGCAGTCCTGCTGAGCTCCCGGGGTGAACCAGGGTGGCCAGGAGGCAGAGAGGAAGCTCTCAGGGGAGATGGCAGGTCGCTGGCAGCAACACAGAAGAAATGCATTTAGTCCTAGGGATTTTTCCTCAATTCACACAAGGGGATGGAGAGGAGAGAGGAGTGGGTTTTTGGCTGCTTCATTGGGAGCACAGTATTCTGTGCCTGATAAGGTCCCTTTTTTCCCCCCTACAAAGGCTAAGCCCAGTGCACAGGAAGACTTTCTTAGTTTGCTGCAAGCCAGGATGGTAAAGATGAATTTCAGACATTATTTTACATATACTTTCATAAAATAGCCACGTGTTTATCATTCAGATTTTAAATGGTTTATTGGTCTGATCCAGATAATTCTACTTAATTCAGCCTGAATTTAATTTGCTGCTCCATTTAATTTGATCAGGATCTCTCTCACCAAATCCTTTCATTAGAAAAAAAACCAAAGCAAAAAAAAATCCACTAAACTCCCAGCCAACATTCTGACCACTGCAGGCAGGTAATCTTTGTTACCAGATAACGTAATTGCAGTCATTAGGGAGCAGATGTCTAATTAAAATGGAAAAAGACCCATCTTTAGCAAAAAGGTAACTTCAAGAACAACCCAAAAAAGAAAAATAACCAAAAGGAAATTAACAGGAAACTATTAACCATCAGCTACACAACAAGCAAATATGCTTCTGTACTTGTTCATCAGAGAACACAGACACCCTAACCTGCCATCAAAACCTCGACTCTTCTATGACCAAATATTAAATTTAACAGGATGCCTATACTTCCGCCTAGGTCATCTGTAGTGACATAATACCACAAAGTTATAAGCCAGCTCTGCCAGTCAAGGCTTGGGAAATGGAAAAACCTGGATGACTTGCTACACAGCAAGGGAAAATTCACTGGCTTTCCAAAATCTTGTCTCTCTAGGGACAGAAAGATAAATTTTCAAGTGAGGAATTAGATATGACCTAGCTGTATCTCCAGGAGTCACTCCAATGAATTTCATGTTTGTCATGGAAATATTTACAATTAGTTTAAGGGTGTTATTTTTATTTTACTTTCCCTCACATACAGAGGATTCAAAGCATCTGGAATCTAGGGGGGGTTTTATTATTATTCTTTTAACAAAACCACTTTTAAGGCAATTTTCATTGATTCCTAATGCTTTGCAGGGGAGCAATGGGACAAGCAAGCTGCTTCGGTCTTCTCCCTTGCTGCACAGCAAGAAACAAAAACCCTGCTTCACACCAACAGGCTTCTCAGCTGACCACAGATGTAAACTATTACCTAATGGACTTCATTGTCAAAGCTATGAGTTACTACACCAGCCCAACCCAAGAAGACCACAAGTTAAAGACAGGCAGCCTGGTGTGAACATAGCCCACTTTCATGAGTGATAGGAGTTTCCCTCCACCTCTCCCAAAATTAGCCTCCTTCACATAAGCAAAATTCATCCCATTACAAAAACCCACCAAGATCCACAGCTCCTTATCAGCTCGTTGGAGCCAGCAGGAAGTAACTTGGAGACGAGCCTTTCCGCAGCCGACAGTCCAAACAAATAACTAGAACATGAAATAATTACCTGACTGTGCTCCAAAAATGCAAAGAGCCACTGGAGCTTTGTCATCAGAGGCTGGGAGTTGCCCTCAGTTAAATTCAACACTGAATGCCGAAAGCTGCGAAAGAAAAGCAGAGATGCAATCTGTGAGATGGAAAATCAGTGTGGGACACGCAAGGCTGGAGTGACGAGCAACCCCTGGAGCAGTCTTGAACGGGAGAAAGGGAGGAAAAACTCACTCTGAAGCCATGAACAGGGACTGTATGATGCTGTTCATGTAGCAGGTGTTTCCCAAGTTAATTAAGCCAATCTTTCCCGTCTCTGACTTAGATGCCAGGCGCGGGTAGAAGCAGGCCAGCTCATTCTTCTGGGAGGTCCAAGCATTTTGTCCCAAGAGGTGTTTAATCCGGTCTTCATTTGGAATTGGAAGAGCCTTGGAAAGAGAGATCTGTGTTACAAATCATTATCTGTCCTCACAAGGGGAAGCTGAGGGGCAGGCACCGATCTCTTGTCTCTGGTGACCAGTGACAGGGCACAAGAAAAAAGCATGAAGCTGTGTCAGGGGAGGTGTAGGTTGGATATCAGGAAAAGTGTCCAGCATGGGGTGGCTGGACACTGGAACAGGTTTCCCAGGGAAGCTGTAACGGCACCAAGCCAAGAAGCATTTGGACAATGCTCTCAGGCACATGGTGTGATTCTTGGGGTTGTCCTGTGCAGGGTCAGGAGCTGAACTCGATCCTTGTGAGTTCTTTCCAACTCAGCATATTCTATGGCCCTATGACTGATCTTCTCCTATGAAGAATTAGTAATGGGCAACTGCGAAACTCCTTTGCTAGAAGCATCCACACAACTCATTTTTCCTGCTCTTCACATGAACCTGCCTCCATGCATGGAAGAGTTTACCTGTTTGTATTAGTCCTTTAGAGGCATTTCAGAATAAAGTTATAGCTAAAACCTACAGGCACCATCAGGACTTCTGCAAGCCCACCATTAGAGAAGTATCTTCCCTCAACCTGCCTACACAGGGCTCAGACTCAGAGTTTCAATCCCTTCTTCTACCATCATTTGAGGTGTTGAGGCTAGGACATCCCTACCAGTGGGACAGTCCCTCTATTCTAAGCTACCAACAGAGATGCCATTTCCATATGGGAAGCAGTAAAATGACTGAGAAGGGCATGACTTACTTTAATTGATTCTAGGACTGGTTCGTAGAGGTCTGGGAAACCTGAGAAGCGGAAGAACATGCAGTGGATGAGCTCGGACAGCTGCTCCAGGGAGCTGGTAGCAGAATTGGAGTCCTCCTTCTTCAAAGAGGCCACCAGCCTGGGGATGTGAGGGAGTAGCTGGAAAAGAAAAATTCACTACAAATTATTCATGAAATTTTAATACATTTGGAGGAATGAAATTCATCTGCAGGCAGAAAAGACAGTGAACAGGAGTTGACTTCAGTGCCATTCTAGACTTCATCCTTCACCCTTTGAAGTCAACAGCAACTCTCCTGTTGATTTTGGCAACTGGAGAGGGTTTCATGTTGCATGACACCTGCAGGTTTGTGCTGCTGCTTTGCTGAGCTGCAATTGCCATTCTTTAGTCTCCTCTAAATTCCACACCCACAGTGGAAAGGCTATGCTGCCTGCCAAGTGCAGGGATTCAAACCTGCAAGGTAGATGGGATTAGCCTAAAAGAAATTTTGTCTGCTGTGCTCTATGTTATTTTATACTGAATACACTGAACTGGAATTGGTATGGTCAGGTGGGTGGCAACAGGCATATAAACAGCACATTCTTTATTTTGCTTTCATCTCGAAAATGTAAAAACACACGAGCAGATGAAAATGCAAACGATCCATTGCTCACGGGCACCCTCTGCTGACCCTGCAGTTGCACAGAGAATTAATAACTTTTTTCCAGCCCTGCAGATGTGCTAGAGTGACCCAGGGACTTACACAACCTTTTTCATATTTATATTTTAAGTTATTTTTAGCCCAGAATAATCCTGGAGTAAAGGACCCCAGTCCAGCCATTTCCTGGTCCTCTTTTCCTCCCTTGGTCTTCCTCTGCTCTTTTTCTTTCCCTTCAAAATATTAGAGATTTTAACTATTTACTTTCCAACAGGAAAGGTTTGTTGGGGAAGCAAATCAATTGCAGTACCTTTTTATACATCAGAATTTTCCCAAGCTGTGATGGGAACAATTCTCAAAACTCTTCCAAAATATCAGGGCAAATACAAAAAGACATGGTTTTGCCCTGTTGAGTTTTTGGTTTTTTTAAATAAAGGAGGAAATTTATGCTTATGGGCTACAGATGCAAACTTCAAGCCCAGAGAAACTGACGGCTTTTGGAGTGTTTCAAAATTTGATGCCCAACTGAGGACAACACATAGGAATGACTATTTTTAGAAACCAAAGCATTTCTCAAGGAATTCAGGTTTCTTTAAAGTATCTCCAGCTGAGGAATGAAAAAGCATCAGTTGAAAATATTGGCTAGCTTTCCCTTTTTCCAGCCTTATGTGTTTATTCTGTGAACTTTAGGTGAAAAGCCAAATATAAGGGTTTTTATGAGAAAGTATAAAATCAAACATTAATAGGAGTAATTTTTCATCACTGCTTTTATCAGTTCAATCACTACAAGCATGCTTTTGCCTTCAGCCTCACTTTTTAAATTCAGTATTCCAGAGGCAACACCAGCAGGAAGCAGAGCCGTGCCTTAGTGCCAACAGCAAAACAAATTATAAAATATCACTGTGGAAATGAAAAGTGATATTCAAATGTTGCCAAAAGCTGCTTTTGCTTTTAACAGAGAATTTGTGTAGTGAAGTATTTTGATCCAGTCTTCTGGTCTTGCTGCACTGATGCTGTACAAACCTTCCAAAGATGGCCCACCACTGAAAGAAATGGGTGCCACATGTTGGTGACAGTTTAAAGTCACATGTGGGATGGGGCCCACTGAGTCCAGCAGACAGTGGGGCACCTGCTTAGGAAAAGCAAGGGCTGTTTAATAATGTATTCCCTGCCCTCCACAGTGAGAGCCCTCTGAGATGTTCTCAATGCAAAGGCTCCACCTGGTGCACTCCAAAGCCAGAGTGGCAACATCTGCCACGCCTTAGGTCCTCTCCTACCCCTGCCACTCCACAGCATGGTTACACTCAGGAAAGTGCCCTCATCCAAGTGCCAGAGTCAGCCTTACCAAGTGAAATGCCTCGTGGGAGTGCTGGAAGCTCAGCAGCATGTACTGCAGGACAGACAAAGCCCCCTCCCTCACGATGGGGTACAGCAACTTGGAGAAGACCTGGTGGAGGAGAAAAAAAAGGCAAATTAGAAGGCAGGATGGCACTGCATCCTGCAGGAGAAAGGAACAGCAGGAAACAGAGGCACTGGGCATCTACCATGGCTGCTAGTCTCTTCCTAGTCCAGGCTGGATGTTGAAGCAAGTAGCCTGTAAGCAGGTCTCCAGAGTCATCTCCTGCCCAGAGCACTGGCTCAGGGCATGCTAAAAATATTGTGGGGGTTTATACTCACCCTTTCAGGCTTGTGTAATGCCTCTATGACAGTGCTGCATCTCCATATCTCCTCATGAAAAAGCCATGCAAGCACAGAAGAATACTAGATTTTCTAAAATGTGCCTCCTCTATTTTATTCAGCTATTTGGAGCTTTATCACTAACCTTTCAGACAGAGATAAAAAGCAAATTTTTTTTCAAAGACTATATAATGATATTTATTCTACTTCACAAAAAAATACCTGTATACCCTCTACTGCTCTCAGATTGTACTTTTGAGGGTTTCCAAAAATCACATGTTATTTTATGGGCTGTGTCCCTTTCCTATGCATTAACAATGAAAGGAAAGATAAAGAAAGAAAAGCCAGAGATGCTTGGCCACTGTCCCACTGCTCAGTGCACTTGAAGGATGACAGAGACAAATGCAGTTACTGATAATGTTCTAATACTGATAACTATAGAATGGCAGTATCATTTAGGTGGGAAAATACCTCTAAAATCATTAAGCCCAACTGTTAACCCAGCACTGTCAAGCCCACCACTAAGCCATGTTCCTAAGAACATAGTTTTAGTAACTTTTATGGTGACACCTTCTGGTGACTCAGCCAGTTGTTATCCCATTATTCAAAGGAGGGAAAAGCAGGACTGCGGCATGGAAAAAGTTTCTGAAATAGTGACCAGTTTCAGTGCTTGATCACACAGTTTTCAGAGAGAGCTAGTACTCACTGCTGAAACAGGTGATGGCAATGGCAGCGGGGGCTTTATCTACACTAATAAAAGACCTAAGCCAGGGCACAGGCTTTAGAACTGACCTGTGACTCTGTAGACTGTTAATATGCTCACTGATATGTATTTTGCCTGTGCCAGCCAGCAATGACCCAGGCAGAGTCAAAGGAGAGCACGTCACATTCCCAAAAGCAAGTTTTACAAGAGCTTCTTAGTTTGAGAAGGAGAGTGTTCAATTGGCTTGAAAATCCTTGGCTACTTTATTTCATAACTTTTAAGATATCAGTACCTCTGCAGACCACAACCTGAAGAACCCCAAGCTGTTCTAAGGAACATCATTCCTAGCTGCAAAACCAGTATCCCTTGGGACACCAAACTCTTTCTTCTCTATACAAGTCACATCTCATGATTTGAAAGGCAAGGTGATATTTCAGGTGCAAGAGGGTATTTCTGTGGTTCACATTCACATTTGAAAGAGCCAACTGACCTTTTCTATTTTTGAAAGGGTGACTTCAATCAAGATGCTGAACTTTTTCACCGCAGCCAAACCCTTCAGCAGAGCAATGATCCATTTGTCTATGTTCTTTCCCAGGGGCCAGGACACCCAGTCAATCATCCTGAAATGAAACAGGAACTCATAAATAAATGTAATGCACATACTATAAAAGCCAAGCTCCACTCTGGGTCAAACCTCCTTCAAACTGGTGTCCAGTCACTGGGATGAGACAGGCTCTTCATAAGGCATTTCACATGTGATTTGAAGCACAACAGAGCCTGAAGTGGAGATACCCCAATGTCGTCATCATCATGCTGTGGTTCATCAGAGGATCAGACCCGAGTCCATAGAGTAAAGTGGGGATTTTTCCCACGAACTTCAGTCAAGTTGAGTTCAAGTTTTCAATCACTGGTGCAGTGCTCTATATACCACTCACATAAGGGTTTGAGTGAGGTCTCTGCATTGTCACCATTCAAAAAACAAATGATACTGATTTGGTCTCTGCTCTGTTACTGGTAAGGAAAAAACAGATTCATATCTTTTAGTTCTCTGTGTGGGAAACATTGATTTCCAAAAACGTATTAAAAGAACTCAGCCTGGAAACCCTAACAGAAACCAGTTATTCCTGAATGTCACAGGTAAAAAATTTCATCTCCAGCCACTCAACCAGCATGTTGTCAAGTTTCTGCAAGAAATAAGTGCTTCACAGAAGTCTCCCATAAAACAATAACCTCAGACTAAGTGATGACACGTTGTTTCTGTTTAAATTTAACATTAAACAACTAGGAAGTAATTAAGACTTGGGATCTCCAAGTATCAAACTTTTCTGACCATTTCAGTACCTTTGATTTAAAGATATCCTGGGCCATCAGGTTACACTTTAGCCCAGTTACCTTACCCAGTTAGTTCCTTTTGCTTATAAATTTGTATCTCATGCAAAATATATGAAGGGAAGACAGATAACTAACCACCACAAGGCAAAAAGTATGAATTAGTGAACTGGAAAAATTAAAGTCCAGCCAGTAAAAAAGCCTTGAAAAGCAGAATATGTCAGGATGTTTAAAAATAATAAAAGTCAAGCCAAGCTGGATGATAAAGCAAATGCCAGAGAAGCTTCCACAGACATTTGCACCAGAGGAGAACAAGAAAAACTGTGCAATCACTCTATGTGATGAATCTGATGGAGATTAAAGATATGATAGGGCTTCTAGATGTTACTGCCAAACTAAACACCTGCACTGACTCCACTTTCAGCAAAAGGAAGGAATTGATCAGGGTGACAAAAGGACATAGGAAAAAGATTTGAGAACAAAACCAAGAGCAATGACAGCTGATACAAAAGCAAAACACGAGGTGCTCATGGAGTCCAAACAAGACGAGTTGGTGATCTCCGTTATGTAAAATTCAACTCTGGTGAGTTCTAACGACTAACTTTTCCATGGTGCTTTATGTGGGAAGGTGGTCCCTACAATGAAAACAGGCAAGGAGTGGGAAGAAGGGATAGAGTGCCACAGAGGGTCATCACAGGTGCCAAAGTCAGGTTTGTCAGGACATTGGAATTTCTAGTTAAAGGACAGAAGTAGATCATATCTGACTGGCTCTTTGAAAGGAGGCTACAAGCAACGTTCTTCAGGACCTCGTGATGTTAGCACAAATATCCTGAACAGGGCTGGGAAATTTGTGAAGGTGCACAGCTGTCAGGCATCATCAACACAAGAGGAAGATCAAGGAGTCACAAGGAAGACCCTGAGGATTAGAAATGTAGAACTGGAAGGAAATGTTTTGATTCAAAACGCACGCCAGGCACTAGAAATGGAGGCTATGTGAGAGTAACTCATCTGCTTGAGAACAACCAGGCAGATACCAGGTGACTACATGTTTCCAGTGAAAGAGCAGCTATGGCAAAGACCAGCACCATGCTGTGGTGCAGAAGGAAAGGTGTTCTCTATAGCAAAACAGTGACTTTTTAGGCTATTGTCAGGCTGCCATGAGGAACATGGTGCACACAAACACCACCGTCTGTGGCCAAGACCAATGAACTGTGTTGAAGAAACCTGTTCAGGTGGTGAGGGAAATGAAGAACACTTCCTGCAAGAAAAGCTTAAAATAACCTGGCTTGTTTAGCGCAGCCATGAGAAAGCAGAGATGGGAAGGGACTGCTCTTCCTGCACATATTGAAGGAATAAACACCAGAGAGGCAAAAGATAGTTCAGCTATTTCTGTTGGCATAAGATCAAATGAACGGTAAGATGGCCAGAAATACACACAGACTGGCTGTTAGAAGAGAGATTCGACCCACTAAAGCAATCCAGTCAGTGGTGGAAGAGCTGTGAAAGAACAGCAGTGCCAGCACTGTCCTCCTTTGAGGAACGGAGTTGAACGTTCATGAAAGGAGTCTGTAATGGCAATGCTATAAAGCAGGGAGATGGAGCTAGAGATTAAAAGGTCCTTTTTCTCCCTATCTTTTTCAAACAGACATAAAATAACCTTATTTGCTTGAAGCTATATTTTGCCAGCACTGGTGGCTAAGTTACAGTGCTGCCCATGTTGCTACAGTAGGAAGAAATTACATTTTAAATTGTGCATTGCACTTTCCACCTTGTAAGAGCCACAAATATTTTAATGGTGATAACCCTAATTTGACAAAGGAGTCATTGATTTGGTATGCTAAACTTTTAAAAGCCCAGACCCTGATCTCCAGAGGTAGGGAGTGCCTGCAAAGCTGTGTGACAGCAGATGCCTTCTGCATCTGGACCTGGGCTCTTTGGAACAGATATATCCCCAGGAAAAAAAGTAAAACCCAAATCTGTGAGTACCTCTGACGTCACAGATGCAAAATAACAGAGTTTATCTAAAAACAAACTATGTAAAAGGGATTGTGGTGTACACTTATGCCAGCAGGTGACAGCCTTGCTTTTTTTACGACTATTTGTTCTTTACATGCTTGACCAGAGGCTCCACCCTAAGTCCAGTTTATTCCCTTGTTACTCCCAAACACAAACTTTGGAAGAAGACACTTCTTAAATAAAACCAGTTTGTTGGGGATACTAAGCTGAAAGATTCTTCAATTTGTACATTTTTCTTTGATCTTCTAGCCATGGAGCACACACATCAAACAGCCTGTGGTCACGCTGTTTTTGGGGCACCCATCTGCCATAAACATGCTGCCAAAACTTCAACATTTCTCCTAAGTGATCTTAATTATGTTTTGCAGGCTCTAATTATTTACTCATCCTCCTGCATGGCAAAGAGTGTTTTAAGGAATGATGCAATTTATTTGGCAACCTCTATATTTAGACACGGGCACTCTTAGAAGATTCATCATCTGGAAGTTGCAGCAGCAGGTGTCCAGAAGGAGAAAAAGATGGAGAAGGGGGTTAGGAACTGAACTGATAACTCGATATTTTGTCTTGGATTGCTCTGGACTCTGGGAAAACCATGACCTTCACCAGCAAGCCAAAGAGAAGTAGCTCCTTTCTACATACATAACCTTCCCATCAGGAATAACATGTTTCTGTCATGTAACCTTATTGGGAAGGACATGCAAATCCTGTAACAAGAAGAGGAAAAAAGATGCTTCCTGTGAGATCAAGTCACAGCAGCTCCCTTGTGTTAAGTGCACACACCACTGCATGTGAATATCATCTATTTAAATGGAGACCTCTAAGGAAAGCATGGGTTGCAGGCAGAATCATGGAATAATTTAGGCTGGAAAATACCCTTAAGATCATTGAAGATACCCCTAAGTAAGTACAGAGGAAAGCATCAGAGCAGAGAGGAGCTATAGGACTTGGACATAACGGTGCAGAGATCTCATGATGCCAAAGAGGGCACTGGTGCTGCAAAGACCAGGTCTGGCACGTCGGGTAGCGTTTCACCCACTACTCTTCATCGTGCTTTGACAAGGTCTCCACTGACTCTGTCTGTCCAGCTGCAGCACACCCACCTGACAAAGGCCAAGGTGGGACCTGGAAACAGCTGGGCATACCTCCCTCCCAGAAGTCTTTAGCTGTGACTGGTGGCTTAAGAAGATGTCCTTCTGAGGGGAGACAGATCATCATGAAATCCTGGAAAAGAGATTTCTGGGAAGAAAAAGCCCTCAAGAGCTTCAGGGGGGAAAAAAAAGTCAAACCTCTTCAAGATACCCTACGTTGGACATCCCATAATACTATTTATTTCTAAGAAAAGAAACTAAATTAAACCAAACAAACATAACAATGGTCACAATCATAATCATAGCAACAACTACTCTTTATTCTAGTTCTCTAGGACCTCAGGGCTAGAGGAAATGATACAGAAGTTTTCATTTTCCCTACACACTCCTCACCAGACAGCACCAGCCAAGCTGCTTGGGATAAAAACGAACTGAGTTACGACATCCACCAATGAAGCCTCTCCTACCTGCCAATGGCCATCATCATTTGCACATCAGTGATGCTGTCATCATTGGTTAGGTTTCTTATAACACCATCCATGAGCTCCAGAGGCACAAACTGAACCACGCTGGCCAAGGCATTGGATGGCGCTTCCTGTTCCTCTGCAAGACATGGATGAGCCCCAGCAATGAAGATGTTAGTCAACAGGAAAACCAGGCACGCAAGGTCATTTCTTGTCCTAAAAACCAAATCATTTCTGCCCACAAAAATAGAATCATAGAATTTTTTAGGTTGGAAAAGCTCTCTAAGATCGAGTCCAACCATTAACCTAGCACTGCCAAGCCACCACTAAACCACATCCCCAAGTGCCACATCCACACATCACGGAGCAGATACTGAGCCGTTGCCAATGAGCAGTGTAGAGTCCACCAGTGGCTGTGGTAGGAGGATAATTGCCCAAATCCCAGTGCAGCACATAATGAAGCTGGATCTTCACAGATGGCCATTCCCTGAAGCCCTAGCAAGCCCCAAGGGAGGAAGAGATCACAGGCATGTGTCTGGCCCAACTCAGGTGTCAAATTTCCTCTGCTTGCTCTCTTCGTACTAAGTACTGCAAATAATTGCAGAAGAATGCAACTGCAAGCGTGCCTGCCTGGAGACAGGCCTCCTTCCAAAGGATGAGCCTCTCATACAGACATCACTGAAAAACCCATCTCCTGTGGACTTAGGAATAGCTAAAGCAGGAGCTCACCAGCCTTTCATGGCACTGGTACCTCCAAAAACCTTCTGAAACTCTCCACAATAACCTAAAGGTTTCAGAAGTTGGATAAATATCATCTGTCTCACCTTAAGATGCAACCACTCTCCAGACATCCAGTAGGGCTCCATACCTCTGGGTCAGTGAGAAATAACTGCTCAGCTTTATTCCTAGTCTCTGGTAGGGACTGGGCAGTGGGGCACCACCAAGTCAGCCATAAGAGTGGCATTTCTAAAAGCTCTCAAGCTCCATTCTAACAAGCTGCAGATAAGGTGCTTTCGCTTAAGCCCAGCTGATGCTGGAAAGTGCTGAACACACAAACTTGTGCTGCAAATGTTTCAACCCTGTTAACAACTCCTATCTGCAGACTCTCTGAGATTTCAGGGGGATATTGTTTTCCCAGCTCAGAGCCTTGGTAACTTTTAGAGATGCTTGTCTATTATATTTCATCTGTGGCTGCATTTCTGTAGTGGATTAAAACCCTGTAAGATGTCAAATTAATTGAGTTTGACTTCAGAGCCAACATTTACAATCCCAGCCTTTTTAAATTATTATTTTTAAATTACCTGTTGAAGAAATGATAGTGAACAGTTCTTTCAAAGAAGGCAGGATGGCTGAGGTCTGAGTCCTCCAGATCCTCTGCAGCAGACCACTGACTTTGTTCACCTGCTCCAAAAATTCCATGATCTCATCTTCCCCCTCAGAGACGCACTGGAACTGCCCGATGCACCGGATCAGCTGCTGACAGAACAAGAGCTGGTGTTTTCCCGTGGGAATGCACTGAGGATACTGGGTTAAGAGTTTGCTGATCTTCGCACACAGCTTGGGGCTGGGCCTCTCACAGACTTTCCGGAGCACCTCGATCCTCAATAAGCTGAAGATGCTGTTTGCTGACGGGCTTTCCAGGACAAACTGCAGTCCTAACTGGATATAATCAAGTACATAATGGCTTCTCTTCCCCAGAGGTCCATAGCCTTCCTGGAGGAGACTCAGCAGGAAGCGGACATTGAAGAACTCCTCAAATTCCTCTGGGTGATAGTGGCCATAGACCTCCAAAACTTCTTTCCCAATCTCTCTTTTATACTTGGTGTCCCCGGTGAGATAAAGCTTGGTGGACAGCTCCAGCATGGACCAGCACTGCTCACTGTCCATGGGCTGCTTTGCCGCCTCGATGACACGCCTCACAAGCCCTTGTTTCACATTGTTGGGGTAAGAAGACATCACCACAGCTTCCAGTATCTTATCCATCTCTGCTCCCTGCTCCTGAAAGAGAGGGACCGAGCAGCAGGTTAGTTCAAGGAGGGTCCTCTGAGCTTTCAAGCCCAGGTTGGGGCAAGGGAGGTCAAAAAAGCAGAGTTATCTGGAACCACTCTGAAGATAATTCTTGTGGCCTTTTCATGTGGCATTCATAAAAGTTTCCACTCTGGTGATGTTTGACTGAGACTAAAGCCCCGAAACTGAATGAATACACAAAGATACAGAATTTCATCCAATTAATCACTCATTTGAGCATTTTTGTCTTGCAAATAACCAGCTACAGACCCAAAGAGGGGACAAGTGGGGAATTAAGGGAGCCAAGGTCTTACACTGGTGTCTGCTGGCTCAGGCGTCCTCAAGAGGCAAAGATGGTCCTGATGATTGCCTTCACATTCAGGGAAGGAGAGAAAAACCCTGGGAAGCAGAGGTGGGATTGCAGCCTCTCTGTGCAATGGCAGGGGTGTTTGTTCAACATTTACACTGTGCTGTCAGCCACTCCATCTGAGTGGTGCAGTCTTGGCTGCTCCCCAGGGACCTGCCGCATTTGTATGCGGGACCGGAGTGAGCAGGGAGAGAAACTGCAGAGTCAGGCAAAGTTTCCCATTTGTCACAGCCTGAATTCACCAGCAATAAAGCATTAGAGAAGAGTTTTTTAAAAAAAACCAAGGAATTCCCAAGGAAAAGCTCAGCATAACGTTTATAACCAGGTGCTGGACGCACTGCTGCAAAAAAAAAAACAACAAAAAAAAAACAAAACAAACACACCAACAAAAACCAAACCATTCCAGAGTGATAAAACTAGATAGTCAGGATTTCTTATAATGTATTACAGGGACTATAAAGACTCCTCCACAGCAGGTCCTACCAGTGCAATGCACTGCACAAATACATGTTTGGAGAAGGTCCCTTCCTGCCTATAGCCTGAAATGAGCCACACATGTGGATCTGACCAGAATAATAATAATCACCACCTTTCTGTTCCTCAGCTTCCTAATCTGTGAAATGAGAACAATATGCACCAATTACCAGCAGAGTTGGTTGAAAGATCCTTTGTTAGCACTTGGGAAGCATTTGAAGTTTTTCAAGTGGACAGGGTTATATTTATGAAGAATATACATGCAGGTGACATGTACCCCAAGTATGGTTTCCACAGATGACATCCAGAAGAGACCTCAGCAGATGCCATCCAAGGACCATACCATCCCTGGAGTAAGCCTGTATCTGAGCCAGAGAGTATCTTTTCTCCTGGTAGACAGGTGCTTGAGGGTGGAGAAGTAAAACCCATGCCAGACGCAAACATCAAGCTCTGACTCACAGCTGCTTGGCTGGGAAGCCTTCCCACTTCAAACATCACTTCTTCCCATCACTGCTTCCCCACAATCTCACAGGATGAAAAAAAACCCATTATTGATAAATATATATATATGTATAGCCACCTCCAATCCAGCGATGACCATAGGCTACATTGCAATGGCTCTCCAGGAACCACCTTGCCCTTTCTGGCCCCTGCCTGCTGACTCATACATTCCTCTGCTCATGTGCTGGATTTATTTTTCCCCACCAAGCATTACTGCTGCCTTCCCTGCAACAAGCTAGGGCAGAGCTAATGCTCTCCATCACATTATTTTCCCAGGATAGAAGACATAAGCAGGACTCCTGAAGGACCATCCTGCATTAAACCAGTAGCAAATGAGGACAAGATAAGAGAAGACAACATCCCATAGATAATGTCTTTTGACCTCAAACAGAAAGTACCACAGTGTCAGCAAAGGCTAAAAGTCAACCTGGAGAGCAGATGGGGCTTGCAGAGTCCAAAATCAGGAGAAGCATTTGTCCTTGCTGTAGTTGGGTGGTCGCCTTGGCCATACACAAACTGGCACACACCTGCAGTCAGGCTGGTACCCCTCTCACCTCCTCTCTGCAGCTTCCCAGCCTCAGCCCAGACAACCTGGTCATCTGGCAGATAGATAAGGGACCAAGAGGAGATAGGAGGATCTACAGTGCTCACTGGTTATGTTTCACCATTACTTCCCTGGAGCAATCCATGCTGAGCCTGGCACAGTAATTTGGAAACACCACACAGGCAGGACAGTCAAAAAATGGCTGCAGTTCTTTTAGGCCTAACCCCATAAATCACCACAGTCCCCTGGTGCATGGGGTGTTGGGTGCTCTCGCTGTCCCTCTCAGGGGTGATGGCTGCCCACCATTGTCCCACTATGACTGTGCTTTTAGCTACTTTAGCCTTGCCAAACTTCACCCAAATTTTTGATGCAAATATTCTAATTTCATCTGAATTTTGAGATAAACTTGCAGCTCCTGAAAGGGCTTGGTTCTTTCTCGGGCTGATCACAGAAAGGGACACGAGGATGGGCTTCCCCAGTGTTGCTGCCTGGAGTGCAACTAGGTCTCCTCTGATACAGTGTAGTAAGACAAGGCTGAAACAAACTCTCTCCACAGTCAATAGGCAAACAAGTCCCAAAGGACCATCTTCCTCAGCAGGAAACATCATAATGACTTATATTGACATTAGGACCTCGAAGACACACAGGGAGAACCACATGAGTTGGCCTTGTGGTTAAGGGTCCATGCTCTCCTCACCAAAGAAGAGTTTTACAGGACAAGGGTGGGCTTTAGGTAATACAGTCCCACCTGCACCTCTCCACCCTGGTGTCAGCAAGAGGGGACAAACAAGCCCATGGTTCTGCTGGGTCTCAGGGTAGACCAAACTGCTCCCTGGGTGTGGGCCAGACAAAGCCAGGATGGAGGATGCTAGCCAGGGCATATATTACAATCTTAGAACTACATTAAAGCAACATTCAGGTGGCTTTGTAATATGCAATAATAAATATTATAGTCTTAAAACTACACTAAGGAAGCATTCTACACTAAAAGATCATTCACATGTCAAAGGCTAGGAATTAAGATGGCTAACTCAAGATAAGCACTGCTTCAGAGGCTTTCAGAGCAATATTAGTTTAAGTATCTAATATTAACTTTTTTTTCCCCTAGGACCTCCCTGGAGAGTGAATCAGGGTTTGCAGTGGAGGGGTAAAGTGATTTGGAGTGTTGTCTGTAAGATCACTGTCTCATTTGTTGTAGAAATTGGAAGCGTGTCATAAATAACCCAGGGAACTGCGGGAGAGGGAAGGACAGTTCACTGTCAGGCAGCTGAATGCTGCCTTGGAGATCTGGTCCCAGCTTCTCCTCTGTTTAATACTGAAATAAAGAGACAAAATATTCAGACAATCAAGCTTCTGTAATGAGTGTTCCTAAAGTAGAACAACCTTTCTGCACTTCATCCTCACCAGCATTAACAACACACTGAAGAGCTGGGAGGATTGGCTCATTCCTGCTTGTGAACAGAACCAAGTTCCTGGAGCACACAACGATGAAGTAGAAGATCAAAGAGTTAGTTAATTAATTAACTGAAGAGTTACATTGAGGTTCCCATCTGTTTTGTAGCTCACATAAAACAGAGAGTACACAACACGAGCCTTGCAGGGAAAAAGAAAAAATCCCATGACATGGCAAAACTGTTCTGCTAGCCCAGTGAATCACTGGCAGGAAAAAGCCAGACAAAATCACAGAATGAGGAGAAAAAGAACCTTGGGAGGTCTCTAGTCCAAACCCTGCACACAGCTGAAATCAACCCCAGATGCTCAAGGCTTTAGCCACTAAGGTCTAGAAAATACCCCAGGATGTTTCGAAATCATACAACAATCCTGGGCAACCTGCTCCTGTCATAACTGGCTCATCATGGGAAGTTTTTCCCTGTTTGCAGTTGGAAGCTCTTGTTTCAATTTATGCCTGTTTTTTCTCATTCACCTGCCTTGTACTCCTGTAAAAAGCCTGGATTCATCCCCTGAATAACCTCCTTGTAGGCACTGGAGGGCTGCTATCAGTCAGTCCCCAGCCTTCAACAGTTCAAGGGGTTAGTTCATCCCAGCTGAGTCCATCCCAAGTGTCCATCCCAAAATACTTTGCATTTGTCCTTGCTGAATTCCATGAGGTTCATGTCAGCCACAGCATGTCCTGGCCCTCCTATACGGCAGCCCTGTCCCCGAGAATATTGACTATTCCTCAGCTCTGGTGTTACTCAGAAATTTGATGAAGTGGATTTCATCTCCTCCTCCAGATCGTTCATGTAAAATATTAAAAAGGAAAAGTCCTAGGATAGTTCCAGCCTGTTTCCTACCCAATTAGCAGTCCACACATCTGTCTTTGATACAAGGATGGTGCAGGGCATCATCTCAAAAGCCTTACTGACATCAAAGATGCTTGCTGACCACAAGATGGGTCCCTGCAAGGACAGACAACCAACCATGCTCTAGAAACCAGAGAGGGAAAAGGAATTTAAGCAAAGAGCAGCATTGGCCAGCTTAGTGTCACCCTTCAAATGGAGTAAACTGCAAAAAAAAAAAAAAAAAAAAAAANAAAAAAAAAAAAAAATCAAACCCAACTCAAGATGAAAAATCCCCTTTGGCTTTGCTTGGGTCTAGTCTTCATACTCTGTACTGTTCAGAGCCGTACTTACAGTTCTCTTCTGCCTATTCTTTTTCTTTAATTAGGATTCACTTCAATTGAAATCTATCTAATTACTTCTAAATCAATTCATTCCTTTATCCCTGCCAGCAGCAGATTTCCAGTAAAGGCTCCTTAGTACTTTTTGCAGAATGTAGTACCAGTTCCCACAGCTCAGGTCTTAACAAAGCTCTGGAAACATAGATGCAAAATGTACCTTATCTTTAGGAAATCTTAGTAATAAATTCAGCACATTTTCTACAATGGCATCATAGAGACTTTGATAAATACCACTAAAGAAGGAAAAATAATTCCCACCATCCAAACATAGAGTGCTACATAAAGTATTTTTCTTCTTTGTAAGTAAGAAGCAAATCATCTACTTCCCTGAACTCCCTGGAGGTCTGGAAGCACAGAAATGAGACTCACCTTTTATTGTCCTTAACTCCCACTGAAATGGTTTCTTTTATGTCAGCCAAGACATTACTGCTATTCCTGCTGCATCCTCCAGGCAGCCAGGCAATTAGGGCTCAATCCTGCAGCATGCTGAGCTGCTGCAGGATAAAAGAGAGCTCAAATAGTACCTTGCTAGAGCACAAAAAATACTCTTTTCTCTAATACTTCTACAAAATTTGTAATGACTTGGTATACAACTTCCTACAAGGCCAGCCCTGTTGTCACCTCTCTAGGTCTGTTTTCCAGAAGCAAAGGAAAAATGTCCTAATGACTTTTTTTGCAGGGAACAAGTGTCCAATGAATTCATATACAAAGAGGATTTTTTTTGGTTCAAAGTACATCTCTATTCATCCAGCTAAGAAGGGAAAACCACAGCCTGCACATCATTACCATGTCTAACAGATATTCACGTTGTTGTAGCAATATGAAAACTGAGGCACATCTAGGCCATAGAATCATAGAATGGTTGGAAGGGACCTTAAAAACTATCTAGATCAAAGTATTTGCTCAAGGAGATGGAATAAGTTGTGACGGAGCCAGCAGCCAAACCTCTCCAGACCGGCAAATATATTAATGGTGATGCTCTGCCCTACCTCACTTTCAGCTGCTGTCTGAGTTGAACCCCATAAAGTGCCATGGCAGAGCAGAGCACCAGGTTAATTTTTATGAGATCTGAGCAGAAATTCAAAGCTTATAACTGCAGAAAAATCCCATTAAATAGCCCCTTAGAAAGAGAAGTGAGACTCTACCCATTTGCAGTCATAACAGAGAAAAACTGCCAGCACAGAACCCAGGCTGAATTTTTCGCATGTGATTATAATGTGTCTTTCTAAATTCACCTTCTCTTTTCAAGGAGATCACATATTCCTTGCTTCCTGTCCCAGACTGTTTTCCAGTGGCAGATTGCACTCGTGCTGTGTGTCTCCTACTCACTAGAGTTAATTACTTTTGGCTGATGAGGCTCTTCATGCTGTTCTGTCCTCGGAATCAGAACCGCCCTTTAGTACAGCACCGATGGAGATTGCCCTTCACCATAAGCAGCAGGAGATTTGGAGCAGGACACTGCCCTTCAGCACAGGCAGTAGCAGATTCAGAGCAGGAGGTTGCCCCTACGCTCTGCAGGACCTTCCACCCCGCTCGGTAGCCTTCTGTTCTCTCCAGAGAATAAAGGTTTATTTAAGGCATTGTCACCCAACAGGGCTGCTGGCATTTTGCACGGCTGCGCTGTGCATCAGGAGCTCTACCTTGGGAATGATTAACTTCTCTCCTGTGGCCACACTCTTTTAGAGGTCTGAAAAAAAGTAACCAACCAGAAGATATCTATTTGCAATCAGCCTAAATTTATCATATAGTAGTTCCTACGTTCTTTAAAATTTGTTGATGCTTTAGATCCACAGACAACTGTGGACCCTTTTCCTCTTTTCTGCAGTACCACGTATTTCATTGCTCTTTTTTGCTCTAAAACATCATAAGTATGTTTGACCATGTCATACAATTCTATCAGCCCTCTGCAAGTGACAACGGTGCTGGGCAGGCTGCCCTACCTCAACCCATCTCTCTTACCTACCCTACCCTGCTCTCTTATTCCCCAGTATTTCTTCTTTGACCCCTTTGGTGCACACAGACCGCTGCCCCTCCC
>VYZQ01049647.1:0-16403 GCA_013400655.1 Mystacornis crossleyi
AGCACCACATCTCCGTGGTTTTGCTCGGAAAGATGGGGGTGAAGATGCTTTTTGCCTCTGTTCCACTGAAGGCGACGGCGCCAGGCTGTCGGGAAGGTGGGACGCGGCTCCTGCCCGTGTGACAGGGTGAGCCCAGACCCCCTCGCTGTCCCGTGTGCTCCAGCCATCCCGGAGTTCACCTCTCCTCGAGCCGCTGCAGGCTGTGAACACGGGTGACACTTGAAAGGCCCCCAGCTCCTCCGCACAGGCAGAATTTCAGCAGCACTGCCCCCTGCTTTGGGGAAGGAAGGGGGGAAATAGCTCTGCTCCAGCAGAACTCTGGGCCTGCTGAGACGTAGCCGCGTTTTTCACCTCTGTTGCCCCTGCTACAGCAAGTGTGAGGCAGCGGGGATGCCACAGCTGGTGCTTTGCATGTAATTTTCACCCTCTTGTTAATGACCTTGCAGGGATTAGCATGGCCTTCTCCATATGCCAGTAGATTATGTCTGTTGGCAGCTGCTGCTACTGGAGCAAAATGGGATAGTTTTCATTAGGAGTGCTTGACATTAGGTTGCCCTGGGTGTCGTCAATCCTAAACTGTCAGTGCCTGTGAATAAAGCAGTGTACAGATGTGATTTATTAGATGTGCTGCTGCTTTGCTGCAAATGTGGCATTTTCAAGTCGGCAGGGTCTGGCAAAAGTGTGAAAGGGACCTTCCCTGGTGTTCCCTGCTCACCCTTCCACCCGTGGGCTCTGTGGGGCTGTCCAGCAGCACGGGATGGAAAATCTGCCCTGAAGTGACTGAGGGACGTGAGAACTTGGATAAAATCCCCCACTGTGCTGCTTGATGTAGCTACTTGCTTGTAAATACAAGTGAGTTTGTGTTCATTGGAAGGAATCTGTGAATTTTTCAGCATTTAACTTGCAAGTATGTTTTGCAAGAGCATTTCTATCCAGCTTGAATGAGGGGTGGGGGGAGCAGACTGTCCCTCAGTGCTGGAACATGGGTTGGCCTTGAAATGATCTTATTTTGATGATTAAAAAAATAGTTAGATTTACTACACAGACCTCTTCCTCCCTAAATCAAGCAGTGCAGAGGAAAATAATCTTTCAGTATCACCTTATTCCTATACCTGAATCAGGGTCATATCCTGAATTATTTTTGCAGGCTGAGGGGGACCCAGGTCACTCTTGGGGACACAATTTCCAGGGTGCAGGGCAGGAGGGGGCTGAGATCCTCACCCAGCTGCCAGGGAGGGATGTTACAAAGGCTTCCCTGGGAGGAACCAGGCTCCCTGTGTTCTGCAAGGTTATTAATCCTCTGTTTATCCTGTTTTAAAATAAGCAGTTTAAAGGAGGCTGTCAAGATGATAGGCCACAAATCCATGTCATTCGTTTGATTTGCAGCAGCAGGGCTAAACCCTCATGTGTCCCTCCCTGAACAGAGGGGGGTTGGGCTCCCCAGCTCATGGCAGGAATATCCCAGCCCACCCTGGCCGGAGGGACCCCTCCTCAGGCCGGAATGCTCATTTGGAAAGGCCAAACTCTATTCCTGGGAGCATCCAGAGAGCCCTTGCACAGAGTTCAGTGGTGTTTTTAGGGCTGTGCCCACCTGACAGACCCATCCATCACTGATTTACTGAACAGCAGACTTGGGGAAGGGACCAGCTGCTGGGGGGGAGTCCCAAAGCTCCTCACTCTGCTTGGCTTTGTGCCCACTCGAGAACAGGTCACCGCAGGTTCCGGGCAGAACAGCTTCACTTTTGCAGTCTAACTATTAAAAGGCTCTTTTTTCAAGTTCAGTAACCCACAGTTCACTATTATCATCCATGGGTAATTATTTAATAGCAATAGTTTTATTATATCGAAATTAATAGCACATGTGAGAGATTTGGTTTAAAAGTGGTGATGTGAATTTTGCTTATTGCAGTACAAAATCTTGGGGCAGAGCTGGAGCAGGCCAGATGTCCAAGAGGCACTAACCAAAAAAAAAAGGATAACTGAGGAAAACCCTCAAATTTGGATCAAGCTAATTTCTTGGCACGCTGTAGTGTGAAAACATCATACACAAACATCACCTGTGGGCAAATCTCCTGCTGCTCTCAGGCCGGGAGGGGGATTTAGGCAGCTCTGTATGGGCTGGGTGCTGGGGGGGCTGTTTTGTGCCCAGGTCCCTGGGGACAGCAGGGTGGGGGCTGCAGGTGCCTGGGGAACAACTTGCTCTGAGCCCCTGAGAGATTTCCCAGTCGGAAGGAGACACTGAGGAGTGGTGAAAGGGTGTGGGCAGGGGATGATGAATGAGGGAGGAGGCAAAAAAAAGAAGTGAGAATGGAGAATGTGAAAAGAAATGCTTGAACTCTGACTGTGGCAGTGTTGCACCCCAGATGGGTTTGACTTCTGTCCTCAGCAGCAGGAATAAAACATTTCCCTGGACAATTAGAGGCAGGATCACAGAGCTATTCCTCTCCCTGGAAAAATAATCCAGGTTAGTTAACAGCGGTAGTTCTAGAATGCCCAGGAGGTAATTAGAACACTCTCTCATATGTAAACTAAGCTCCAATCCCAAATCACCACAGAAAAAAAAGGAATAATCATAGCTGCTCTCTTGCCACATGTTACAGCAGCAGGTATTTGCAATATAAAATGTCATAGGGAAGTCTCACTGGTTTATCTCCTCCACTTGCATTCTGTTCTCATCAGAGAAAAGCTCTCTCCAAAGTTTAGCTAGTTATTTAAATTTACATTCGAGATTTACATTCTCTTGCTATCAGAAGTCTAAACATGGAAAGAATTGACATGAAAGCAGCTTTAACACCTTGGTTGTCAACACCTGATAAACACGATGTGATTTTGGCACCGTTAAAGTTCTGGATGCCAGGACCACACAACATCAGCCCGGACGAAGCAGCGTCCTTGCTCCAGCGTTCAGGGATGATGCTCCAAAACTCTTCCGTTGCCAGTGTTGCCTTCTCCAGTCACCTAGAAACAGAGACTAGACAAGAGTAAGGGAATAAAGGCAGGGATTTATTTGAAGGGCCTTCAAGGCACACCCTGGGGAGCCGGAGGCTGCTTCCATAAAATGGACCCCAGGATGGACGACAGGTCACGAGTTCTTCACACTGTTATAGGTTTGGTCCATTTGCATATCAGCATAAATTCACCAATTAAAACTTTAGCTCTCTTCCATTTCTCCACCTCTCTCCTGGTCCCAGTTTCCACCTTTAGGCCCAGGACAGCCCGAGTGTCCTTGAACAGCTCAGAGGAGCTTTGTTGTGTCTGTCTGGCCTGAGAGAGCAGCTCACGAGCTGTAAGAAACTTCAGAATTACACACTGGGCAATACAGGATTTGAAAAGTACAGAAGTTAAAACCTAAGGCATCACCAGAATCCAGCACACGACACTCCCGTGCTGCAATTTCAGAGGCACCCAGTCCCTGCAGCTGGGTTTGTCAGGAGCAAAAACTACTTGGTAGAATATTTGGCTGGGGAGAAACAGCAGCTCCCAAACCCTAGAGGCTCTCCCTGGGGCACTGCCAGGTTAGAGCCAACCCCAAGGCGTCCTGACAGCAGGAAGACCTGGCTTGTGTGGTCTCACAGGGAGTGATACTTTGGTTAGCAGGTGCAAAGGTCCCAGTTTCAGGGACTAAAATAACTGTAATAACTCTGGATTAAGCTTACCCACGCCTTGGCTTGTGACCATCCCTGGGTAGATTGTCACAAGCAGAACCAGGGGGTTAAAGCTGCTTTCCAAACCACCCAGGGACCCCTGAGTTACCAGGATGCTCCTGATTCTTGACTAGATTTTTTTTAATGAAGTGTAAGTCTGTAACCAGAAGACACTAAAAAGCAATTGCATTAAATCAAGAACTACATTTGACTTTATGGATTGTTTATGGGATCTTTCTTTTATTAATTCTTTATCCTTTAATATTATAAAGGATTTGTGTCTACAATAAATAATGTAAAGTTACATTACATCCTCTTTGGCTTAAAATTTTAATATTCCTATTGCCCACGTCCATAAAGAAATTGTGTTTGAGGTCATTGCATATGTATAGCTGCAGCCATAACCCTAATGGAATTACTATTCAAGCAGAGCTGAGATTAGTATGAACGCCAAGAAACTACCCGGCTGTCAGGGGAAAAGGTAAAAGTTCAGAGTTCAGCTTGCGTCCAAATTATTTATCTCCCTAATAACTTAATAGATTGAATATATTACTTGTCAGTGACCTTGATGTACAACAATAAAGACCCCTTGGTAGTGTCAGAAAATATATGAGACTATAATAAGTAGTACTTATGTAGTGGAATAAAAACATATTCTTTATGATAATGAAGTCTCTTCCCCCAAGGACGCTGCAAGGACACGAAACCACGTAAATATAAACCCCAGCTTGTATTTGATTGTAGCCAGACAGTGGCTTCTCTCCTAAAATCAGCCCCAAGGGCTGCTGGTGGAGGGAGCTGCATCCTGCGGGTGCCCCGCTGGTGCCACCGGTCCCTCACACGTGGCAGGGGATGGTCTGTGCCCTTTGCTGCGTGTCCAGAGCTACGTCCCCCACCCCATCTCACAGCCACTTTCTGCAGGGAAGAGTCTCCTGCTTTTTCAGACTTCTGCCACTCCTAATTATTTCCCCTCTGGATCTCCCAAGCGTTTAAAAGAATAATTTAAATTAGAGTTTAGGATCAAAGGTAATACTGCAAATAGGCCTGTTGTAAACATGCCTAAAAATAGGGAGGTAATTTCCCTGAGTGCCACGGTGTCTGGAGCAGTGCAACACAGTGTCTCTATTTCTCTCTGTTTCTATGTCTATTTTTCAAGGCTTCGCACTCTCTAAAGGGGAAAACAATAAGCCCTCGAAGGATATTGTTCTTTAATAAGGCTTATGATTATGGATTTTTTTTCTTCCTCAGCCAGCAGAGAATCACCATTAATGTACTCAAATGGAATGAGTCTCTTCTCTTTAATAGGTCATTTTAATCATATATTTAAAGTTTCTCTTGGAGATAGAGGGGGAGAGGGGACACAGGACGAAAAGGAACTTATTTGATCTGTTTGATGGTTTTCAATTAATCCTCCCGGTGTTTCCACCTGTGGTGTCTGTGCCAAGCTGAGCAGTGGTTGTGCAGCTGGTTTTGATCCGTGCCAGGAGCTGTCCCCTCACCTCCCGGGATACTTGGGGTGTGGACCTTGAAGCGGCCCCATGTCCAACAGGAACATCACGGTAAAAAATGCTGCATCCTGTCTCTGCTGCAAATCCTCCTTTCTTCCTCCAGCAGCTGCGTGCTGGGCTGAGCCTTCAGCCCCATCCCCAGAACTACAGGACCCAGCCCCACAGGCTTGTCCCTGCTCCCAGAAATCCCACTGGAGCTGGCATCTCTACGGCTGGGCTCCCGCTCCCCCAGCAGCCTCCCATTTCTGATTGTATTTATGGCCACTTAATCTGTGCTAGCAGCCAGGATCAAATACATCTCCAGGTATTGATCAGCTTTAGGCTGATAGAAGTTCAAGCTCACGAGGTCTTGGTCTTTGACCCTCAAATAGGATATGAATCTCAATCCAATAGACTGATATTCACACGCAGTCGCTGCCCAGGGTTGCAGGCTGCAAGGGAAAAATCAATGAAGAGTGCTAATGATTCACAATTTATAGAGCAGCTGCCATTTTAATATTAGAATAAATGTTATATTGCAAAGGGATGGGAACATAGGTGGTGGCATGGAAGATATTTCTTTGGAGCCTTTTCTGTGAGGAAATGATGTGCACAGGATTTTATGAAGTGTAATTTATTGGCCTCATTTAGACTTATAATTTAAAACTCCTTATGAAAAAGGTATTTAACTAGAGTGGATTGGGTAAGGAAACAGCAAGGGCAGTGCTGGCTGGTGTGGAAGAGGAACCAATATCCTAATACATGAGATTGGATGTAAGAATTCCCCTTCTGCCTAAACATCCCTGCAGCATCTGGCAGCAAAGAGGCTCTGTTCTCTGTCCTGGCCCTTGAGAGCACACTTGTAAATGAAAATATATGTCTTGAACCTGCTGATGAGGTGTATGGAGCACATTAAGATTAAATAATGGATCACGTCAGAGTGGAACAGCAGGGCAGAAGTTCTGCTGGATGGGGGTCTGAGGGCTGGAGAGTTACTGGGGGCAAAGAGAAGGGGCAGGCTGGAAGGCAGATTTCAAACCGTGGGGACATAGGAGCTCTCTGTCCAGATCACACAGGGTTTGTTGTATTCCCAAATAATTTGGGGGTTTTTGCAATGAATTACGGTTTCCGTTGAGACTTCTTTACAGTAGCTCATGGGGGCAGGTAATTGCCAGACTGGCAGAAAGGCAGGAATTAAAGGGATGTCAGAAAAAAAGGGAAGGTGCTGTGCCTTCTTGCCTTTTCCTGGGGATGGGAGCTGCGAGAGAGCAAGCAGGAGGGAATGAAGTGTCCTTGGCTGCTTCAGTTTCCAGGGTGACCCGACAGCTGCAGGTGCAGTAAGTCTTCACCTGTAAGTCCAGTTCACAGGACACTATTTCAGTGTATAATAATGTCTTTCACTGCACGGATGCAAATGGTAAAAGGATTTTCGGCACAAAGAACCCAGGCTCTTTAGAACAGACAAGGAAAGATGGAAATCCTACATCAAACCCACAATTTATGGCATCTGTTTTGGCCATCTCTGTATTTATTTTTTTATAGAAGTGAAAAGAACTTAAATAATTCATCTGCCTGAGAGCTCATAACTCTCTGGCCTGTGTAGAATATCTTTCATATATCTCCTAAGCTGGAGCCTATTGACAAACTGTATGAAAAATAACAGGCCTTTCACTTGCAAAAGCAAAATCCAATTTATTGATTGTGATAGTCTAAATAATGGTATTTCTATGGACCAAAAGGTATTGCCCAAACAGGTTAGAGCTTACTTAACTCAGGGCATGAGATGTCCCACGCATACCATCAGAAACCCAGAATCTACTCGAGGCTTTTCCTTCCTTGGTCGTACAGCCACCGCGAGCAAACTATTGAACTTTTAATGAAATTAAACACAAGATCTCTGGGGGTGGGGGTGAGGGGAGGAACAGACCCAGGGCATGAACACATTTTCACAGTTTGACAGGATACAGCAAAGGCGTATCCACACAGCTGCTGGAGTGACCATTAGGGCTTCTGGATTGACCCACAGGGGTTCCCAGCTCTCCTGCAGACGGAAACAAATCTTAAAGTTTGCACCCACGTCTGATGCTAGAACCACCTGCAGTTCAGCGTGGATTTGTTCCAAAATCCTAAATTTGCATTAAGTTCGGCTTTCTCCCCATCTCGACAGATTTCTGCTTTCCTTTGTTGTTTTCTTTTCCTCATTCTCAGTCAGATTCTCTCTAATTAGGCAGCAAAGAGTTTGTTACAGCCTCATAAAATACTGAGAACCCTTCCCCATCAATTCTTCCTGTTGGAAGATGTTGTTCTCCGATTCCAGTCTTGCATACATTCTGTTATTTAATTCATAAATGTTGAAATAGGGGCCTAAGAGATCCCAACTGTGTCTTTTTACATAATGAAATTACAAGGAGTAATACGTTACTACCATCCATAAACTTAGTGTGCACTTTACATAAAATTCAGATGGGGTGGCTCTGCATGCATGCAGATTTGATATTTTCAACTTTATTAAAGAAATGACTAGAGTGCTGGAAAGGCTGCTGTGCTGTATGGTCAATTCAGATCCTGGGGGCCATAAATCTGAGGGGCTGTGATTTGTTGTTCTTTGCTCACAATAAATTAAGGCTTTCTTGATGGCAAGGTTGGCTCCATTTGTTGCAGTTTAGGTCACAGCGTTTGGACAAAGATGTGCCGGGAAGGGAGTCTGTGCTGGGTCCAATGAGGCAGAGAGAATATCTTTATTTTACCCAGCTACTGGAGCTGGAACCCAGCACTGATTGTGCAGCACGGGTTTTCAAGTCAGGATAACCAAGGGAGATGATATTTGGCTGAGAGCTGATTGTATTTTCAAGGCTTTTGACGCGTTCCTTGGGGCTCATTTTCCTGAGTGAAGCAGTGGTTTAACCAACAGGGTGAAAGGCAGGGCTGGCTGCAGGTGGGATTTGGGTGGCCCATCCTGCAGCTGTGCCCTCATTTCCTGGTCAGAAAGAGGGCACTGGGGCAGTTCTAAGGAAAACAGAAAAAAGCAGGGCAGCACCATGTCCTGGGTAAGGCCAGCCCTGGGTGTAGAGCACGTGACCTGGTATGGCAGAGACACGTGGGCATTATGCAACTAAAATAATGTAATTTTATCCCCATCTCGAGTAATAAATGTCCCAAATTGCTACTTAATGGTGTCTCCACTGGGTAAGGAATAGGATGATACACAGGGTGTGAAGAAGCAAGGAGTATTACTGCTTCAACCGTGAAATCATAATATCATTTAAAAATCAATCATTTCAAAGTGCCTAAGTCTGGCATGTCTAGCATGAAGGATGATTTAGTTGATAGTTATAATTTTCCATTAAGAAAAAATAATCACTATTCCTGGGTTTTCTTTTCCTCATCGAGATTTAAACCTTCTTTTAGTCCAGGAGGGGAAAGGGTCCTTGCCATTGAACAAAACGAAAGGCTGTTGGTTAGAAACAATCTCAAAGCAATGCTGAAATAACCAGGTACTCTGAAAACACCCCAGAGTAATGATCCTTCCCTGCCACAAGTTGGCTCATTGTATGTTCCTTCCCTAGCACCAAATTTTGTAATTAATAAGGGAGATGAGCTGCAAAAATGCAAAGGGAATGGTGCAATTACCAAAGTGGAAGGTTTTGCTTTTAAAGGACAAAAAAATAATCCAAAGAGTAACTTCTATTTTTTTCCAGCTGGCAGAAGATTAACGCTGAGAAAAGGTGGCACTGGGATAAATACAGCATTGTCATCTTATGTCTCAAAACCAATCAAACATAAGAAAATCCAGAATAACCATTGATAAACTGGCACTTCACATTTTTCCTGGAGATGTCTTTGTTGGAAACAGAATTATTCCAATATCTACTATTGGAATTCCAATATCTATTATTCTAATATACCTCTGTGAGAGCTTAGAGGTGTTTAAGAATCCAGTAAACAGCTCAGGGATATTGGCATCAATTTAATCACACTAAAACATAAGGAGTTTAATATTTTCTGTCATATTATTGTAACACAAGATGGGTAGGTGTGGCACATTCCAAATCTGCTCTGAATAAATATTGGGTGAGTAAAATAAAATTTGTTCCAGAGAGGAATATATTTCAAGTTTAACAATAAAGTGGCGAGGTCAGCCTGGAATTCCCTGTCCCAGAGAGGCAGTGCTGGGAATTGGATGTTAATCTGAGTTAGATCCCACATCTGCTCCTTATCAGCATCTAAACTTGAATGCAGAAGTTTGGCCTTGATGCTCTGGGGCAGTGCCCGGCTGGTCTGGGCATCCTGGGCCTGCTCAGGGTGCCAGGGCAGGGGAGTGATCCCTGCTGAGGCTTCCAAGGCTTTCCTGGTGCCATCAGTGCCAAAAATGCCCTGACTCAACTCTGTGCAAAGCTGAGCAGTGCCCAGCTGTGGTTGTGATGTTGTCTTATACAAACCAGCTCTTCATTTCCGTGCTGGATGAATGCTTTACCCACTAATTACCAGGCAGTAATTGCCTGGCAGGTGTTGGCTGAGGGAGCAAAACTTGCTATTAACACCCCAGCAAGAATAGGGGGATTAAAACACAAAACCAGAGAAAAATGGGGAGTCTGAGCTGGTACCTATGAAATGCACGGGAACTTGTGTCCCCAGCATGCAGGGAAAGCTGCTGTGACCTCTGCAGTCTGCACATTCCACCAGTGCTGGCACAAAGCACCTGATGGGCTCTCCCAAACACCAGCCTGAACTTGAGGGGAATTGCTTTTGCTGAACAGTGATTATAATTCCTGCTGTATATCCAGATTTTGACAAGTAAATCTCATATTTTAAACACAGGATTAAAAATTTTTATTACTACAGCCGGGATTAAGCAGCAAAGCCTCAGAATGTAAGTCTGTAAAGTAGGAAACAGGAAAATAAAGCGAAATCTATTTTTCAAAATAACTTTGGCTTAACCCTCTGTCCCCTGGTGCAGACCCAGATTGCCATGAGCACAGCCCTGTAATAATTATCCACGGGTCTCCTGTAACATTTCACAGGACAGGTAGGGGATATGGAATTTCTTCCTGTTGTTTTCCAAATCCCTCCATTTCCAGACTTGGCCGCACCATCGTGCTCAGAAATAACAGTGGCATTGAATAGCATCCAAATGAGAAACTCAAGCCAGCCAGGTTCATTTGCTGCTTTGACTTGGCTGATTACAAAGTAGCTCATTTCCGTTCCTCCTTGCTTGTTTTTAAAGGAAAGTCTCTCTATTAAGAGTTTCATTGTAAAAGTGCAGTAAATAAAACAACTTCTCAGCTGACAAGCTTTCAAGTCTTTGGGTGAAACCCTGACCAAGACAAGCCAGTAGAAGTCTGGCCCTTGTCCTCAGTGAACCTGGGATTTTACCCAAAATGCTTAATTTTGAACCTGCTCCCAGAAGGATGATCTTGGAAAAAAGCAGAAGATAGGGAGCTGGCAAAAGTGGATTCTCTTTCCTCAAAAACTTCCCTTTCTTAAAACAACGGATAATAATATTCCTGTACCTGCCAGGGGGAAATTTAATCCATCTGTGGCTAGCAGGGGATTTGAAATCCTTGGCTGAAAGTTGTTACAGAAGTAGAAATAATAATTCTTCCAGGACACAGAAATTTCAAGGCTGCCACCTCCTCACACCTCCAGCTTCAGAAAGTGAACTCACAAAAGGCACTGATGTCAGATTTTCCCCAAATATTCCCTTTCAGAACAACCCAATGCACTCTAAGAGAACAGTGAACTTCACTGCAGAGCGAACTGTAGCTGAAACCGGTACCAGCAGTGGCCATCTAATGGAAAACACATTCAATTTTTGGATGAATAAAAACGCCGTTGACATTTCCCTATGTCTTTTTTCTCGCTGAGTTCACACAGTTGATAAATTGCATTTTCCACAGCAGTGTTGGGGATCAGCGGCTGCTGGGCTCAGGGTCACTGGAGAATTTGGATTTGGTGGTGTGGCATATTTTGCAAAACTGTCAAACCAACAGCTTCTGCTGTGCCCAGGATTCAGCTATTTCTACCGATATTGCTTTTCTGAACAACTAATGAACTCCTAGTATCCAATTAGCTGTTCCTCTGGATACAGCTTAGGAACAGAATAAAAACCACACGCACAATCCGAATTCTTATGAATATGAAATCTTTACTTCCAGTTCTTCTAGACAGGGAGAATTCTGTCAATTTTTTAATGACTTTCCACATGAGTATTTCCATGTCTTCAGCAAGATCCTATGAGCTTTGGACTTCTTTTTTAGAATTAAAAGTGAAATAGTTGATAAACACAAGCCTTCAGATGTTCTCCCTGCTTTGCTAGGAGGGTAAATCTATCTAATCACAAGTTAATTACCAGCAATTTTCACACTACCAAAACATTCTTAAAAAACAAATCAATGTGTAATAAATGATTTATGTGTGTCCAATAATTAAAACACGAATGCTCAGCACTCACCAGCTTTTACCACACTGGAATTGTCAGAGGACACTATTTCATTCTAGCATCAGTATCAGGTTTTATTTTACCTCCTGATTCTTGCACAAGGAGATAAAAATCATTGAATGTACAATTATTTAAACGCTCTCCACGCTAGGAGTTATAACTCTGCATTCATTTATTATGCCAACCACTGCTATTTTGCTTCCTGGCGCTCTCAGCTACATTCCCGATTCTCCAGGCAAGGAACACACAGAGGTTTGGCTAAACTGAGTACAAAAGGAGCTGCAGGCAGGAGTGGAGGTCATCCTGGGGCCAGAGAAATTTCAAGTTTTTCTTTCCATGTAATTTTAGCTGCCTTTTGATATGGTTCTTAATTAACTAGTAAACCTGCCTTTTCATTTCCACTGAAATATATTGACAGTGCATTCTGACTCGGCTTCTAATCTATTTTCCCTTTGCTGTAATCAGTACAAAGATGCCACAGAGCTACAGGTGACATTAAAAAGATCTTCTCTTTATCCCATATGATTAATTTGCTTCTCTGTCTCCTTTCCAATATATAACCGGTGTAACAAAAGAGTCTAGCAGGCTGCCTTGCAGGCAAGGTGGACTGGGTTTTTTGGGTAGTATTGATCACCCTTGCTTGAAGCAGAGCTGGAGACAAGTCCTGGAGTCGGGAAAAACTCTGATTGCCCTCCAGGAAGGGCTAACATTGCAGTGTCAGAGCCCATTAGCGTGTGCTGCAGTTCCTGGGATAACTTTCAGAGCTTCCATTACCTGGAGGAGCCCTGCAGTTCCAGGGAGAGGGGTTTCACATGTGGGCACACATGGCTGTGGGAATGCAGGATTTGCTCTGCTCTGCCAAACTATTGACTCATCCTTTCTGGAATCCTGCATGTTTCAGAAACTGGAACTCATTATCAGTTTGTGCCAACTTCCCGGGAGAAGGCACGGGGGGTGAGCGGGAAGAGAAGGTGTGAAGCCTAAAGCAATTCTTCAATATAAAGGATTTAGCTTTGTTTGCAATTCATTTTACCAGACGTAGCAATCATAACCTAGAGTCTGAAACCCGGAGGTGGTTGTGGATGCTGTTGCTGGAACTGCAGCTCCCGTTAGCTGGAATTTAAAAGCCATTGGGAAAACTCCCAATTCAGACATCCCCAGGGGATGCCTGGGTTGTGCTCGCTGTGGGGACACAGCCACGCGGTTACACAGCCCTTCAGAACACCAGGTGGGGCTGAACCGAGCTGTTCAACAGGTTGGCTCCACAGCGCTTCTCTTGTCAACTCTAAAGTTCTTTGTGATAAATAATAGATAAATACTGGAGGATAATGTTGCTCCGCTGTCGTAAATTGTACAGAGCTTTTATCATATAATGCAGCCTGTGTTGTGGGGCTATTGGGTAAAAGCTGTGGGATTTGGCACAACAGAAGGAAAGAACAAAAGATGACAGAAAAGGCAAATGAAGGTTACAGTTTTTGTTAATTAACTTCCTCCCCAGGCCTTTACTTTCACTCCTGCCAGCAATCCCATTCCTGCTTTGTCCATAAAGCCCCATAGCCACAGGTGACTGATCCTGGGGGGAGTTTATGTTACGTTTAAGATAAACATAATGCCACAGGTAAAGCCAGAGGTAATGAGTTTGGAACCACTCCCAGAGCAGCTGGGGAAGGGAAGACTGAGAGAATTGGGGTTGTTCAGCCTGGAGGAGAGAAGGCTTGGAGTGAGCTAATTCTGACTTTCCAGTATGTGAAAGGAGCCTACAAGAAAGATGGAGAGAGATAATTTTTTTTTTTTCTGGAGTGATGGGACAAGGGGGAATGGCTTCGAACTGAGAGTAGGCTTAGAGTGTGTATTAGGAAGAAAAAATTCTGTGTGAGGGTGGTGAGGCCCTGGCACAGGTTTCCCAGAGAATTTGTGGCTGCCCCATCCCTGGAAGTATCCAGGACCTTCCAGCGGCAGAGAATGGAACTAGATGAGCTTGAAGGTCCTTCCAACCCAAACCATTCCGTGACTCTACGATCACCCCAGCACCACCATCATGACCACCAGTCTCTCGTATCCCCAGGTGCCATATCCATATTTTTTTTTTAACATTTCAGGGACGGTGACTCCACAGGCGGGAGCGGCGAGTGGCGGGAAGGGCCGCTCCCCTCACCGCCCCCCCCGCTTCCCTCAGGGCCCCGCGCCCACGGTCCCGCAGCCTCTGGCGCCCCCTATCGGCCCGCGCCGCGCTCCCCTCACGGATCGATCCCGCTCCATTACCCGGGGCCAAACCTCGGGGTTTTAGAGCAGGTTCACCAAATTGTCAATTAAGTGCAAATCAATCCCCGGCCATTTATCACTGTGTTAATCCGCCCGCGCGCTGCGAGGCGAGAAATCGATCTGCTCGTGTCACCGGGGAGCAATCGCGGCGCGCTGGCAGCCCGGCAGCTGCCGGATCAGGGCAACCGCGGAAATTTATAATCCCGGAGAAAAATTGCGGCTTGCCAAGAGGCACATTAGGAACTTGGGGAAGTCGAGTGTGTGCAGGGGGAAGGGGCTGTGACAAAGAGGCTGTGTAGGGAGACCCGGCTCCGGAGGGGTCCTGCCGGGAGACTTGGGCCTGAGGAGCCGCTGATTTATCAAGGACATAAATAAAGATTATTGTTAACTCGGATCAATGCCTCAATATATGCCGGGTTGAGGCTTCGGGGGAATGGCTCGTTCGGGTGGGTGCAGATATCCTGCAGTATTTGGCTCCGCTCCTGGGAATCGCAAAGGGGAGCAGCAAAATCTCCTCTCCCAAGTGACAGGACCAGAGGAAACGGCCTCAGGTTGTGCCAGGGGAGGTTTAGTTTGGATATTAGGAGCAAGTTCTCCATGGAAAGGGTTGACAAATATTGGCAGAGAGTGCCCAGGGAAGTAGTGGAGCCACCATCCCTGGAAGTGGCACCAACTCGGCCTTGGACACTTCCAGGGATCCCGGGGCAGCCACGGCTTCTCTGGGCACCCTGTGCCAGGGCCTCGCCACCCTCATGGGGAAGAATTTCTTCTTAATATCTCATCTAAACCTGCTCTCTTTCAGTTTGGAGCCATTCCCCCTTGTTCTGCCACTACCTGCTCTTATAAAAAGTCTNATAAATAAAGATTATTGTTAACTCGGATCAATGCCTCAATATATGCCGGGTTGAGGCTTCGGGGGAATGGCTCATTCGGGTGGGTGCAGATATCCTGCAGTATTTGGCTCCGCTCCTGGGAATCGCAAAGGGGAGCAGCAAAATCTCCTCTCCCAAGTGACAGGACCAGAGGAAACGGCCTCAGGTTGTGCCAGGGGAGGTTTAGTTTGGATATTAGGAGCAAGTTCTCCATGGAAAGGGTTGACAAATATTGGCAGAGAGTGCCCAGGGAAGTAGTGGAGCCACCATCCCTGGAAGTGGCACCAACTCGGCCTTGGACACTTCCAGGGATCCCGGGGCAGCCACGGCTTCTCTGGGCACCCTGTGCCAGGGCCTCGCCACCCTCATGGGGAAGAATTTCTTCTTAATATCTCATCTAAACCTGGTCTCTTTCAGTTTGGAGCCATTCCCCCTTGTTCTGCCACTACCTGCTCTTATAAAAAGTCTCTCTCCATCTTCCTTCTAGGCTTTCTTTGTGTACATTTGGACTTGATGGTTTTAGGGGTCTTTCACGATCTTAACGATTCCACGATTCTATGCGCATCAACGCTATTTTTAAAAATGCTCCCAAAAAATCCCTCACTCCGTATGTGAGGGGAAATAAAAGATCTCAATTATTCTTATGTGGAGCTCACAGGATTGTTGGAAAGGGTGTCAGAATGCCTTCCCTGCAGGTTTGCCAAAGGTCGGCGTGGGCAGAGCCTGTTCTGGAAGAGCCCACCAAGGGAAGTGACTATTGGGGAGCTCATTTCTTGAGCTTTCTTTAGGGTCTTACTGAATGCAAAGCTTGAAATCAAAAGCGCAAGCCAAGAGCTGGGGAATTAAAATGGGGATGTGATTATTAGCTTAAAGAGGTGAACGGTTATTTCCTCTGGAAAAGAAGGGCTGTGCTGGACAACAGCCTGTAGCTCTGGGGATGCAGCATCCTGGGCTGACTCTGCCACAGGATTTTGGGGCAGCGATTTCTCATTTCATAACTGAGGCTGAAAAAAACTTCCTCTGGCTGCTTTTGGGGGCTGTTACCGCTTCTCACTGGGAGTCTGGAGCAAGGAAATTGTGCTCTCATCAGCTGGGTCCCCTTGGTGCGATAATGGGAATAAAAGAGCAACTCAGCTCGTAAAGGGAAATTGAAGCAGACAAGAAAAAGTGTAGTGAACCCTTGAGGTTTTCGTTCCTTTAGTCTGAGTGAAAAATCTACCCTCTTATTTTCTTCATGGCTGTGTGAAGGTCAAGAAGTTTGGTTCAAGACTCAGATAAATAACTAAAAACCAAAACTGTGGTTTAAAATTCTACATCCGTTTTCACAGCTGTGTTTCCGTATGAACCAAACTGAAAACTGCCATTATGCATCTCAGTTTGTTCCTTGCCAGGATCTTAATTGGCTAGGCAGAGTTTTTCTTGCAGAAAGGAAATCTATGTCCGATCAGGATTTGTGTTTTTTGGCAATGCCAGCAATCTGGTTATAGATTTAAATAAAATTCTACTGATTATATTATTGAACTGTTCAGAAACTCCTATATTTCAGCTAAAGAAAGAGATAATTGCTGGCTTCTTCTGACATTCAGGTGCTCTTTATCCATAATGCCATGCAGTTATTTGGGTTAATGGGAGGAAGGCAGAGTCATGTGGATCTTCTCACCCCCAGCAACTTCCATTACAACAACAACAAAAAAATAAT
>VYZQ01049649.1:0-32508 GCA_013400655.1 Mystacornis crossleyi
CCTCTTATCCCAATGGGAGACTCATGTTGAAATTCCACCACAGTCCTGGGATTTTTAGTCAGGGTCACTGCAGAGTGCGCCACTCCACAGCTTGCCTGAAAGACAGACACACCTGTGTGCGTGGACCAGTGGCCCCTGTCCCAGGAAAAATTAGGCGCTCTCAAATCCCTTGTGGAGGAGCAGCTCTCCAAGGGAAATATTGTACCATCTAATAGCCCTTGGAACTCCCCTGTCTTTCTTTGATAAAAAAGCCAGGCAAAGACAGGTGGAGGCTCCTTCACGACCTCTGCAACATCAATGAGCTCATTGAGGATATGGGTCCTCTGCAACCCGGTCTGCCCTCACCCTCAGTGTTGCCTCAGCTTTGGAAGCTTGCCATGATAGACCTCAAAGACTGCTTTTTTAATATCCCCCTACACCCACGTGATGCCCCCCGATTTGCTTTCTCTGTACCCTCAATTAATCAACAAGCCCCAATGCACAGATACCACTGGCAAGTTCTGCTTTAAGAAATGAAGAGCTCTCCCACCATCTGCCAGTGGTACGTGTCCAGTGTCCTGTCCTCAATTCGAAAGCAGTTTTCAAAGTCCATCATCCTCCACTATATGGACGACATTCTGATATGTGCACCGGAAAAGCACTCATTGGACTTGGTATTAAAGGAGACTGTTATAGCCATCAAGAAGGTAGGTTTTCAAGTCAACTCTGAGAAGATCCAGCACGCCTGCCCATGGACTTACCTTGGACTCTGCATTAGCAAAAGAACCGTCGTACCCCAGCAGCTAACCATCAAAGGCGACCCAAAGACCCTGTGAGACCTCCATCAAATCTGTGGCTCCATTAACTGGGTCCATCCCCTGCTGGGTGTTATGACAGGGGACCTTTCCCCCCTATTCCATTTTCTAAAAGGGAGCGAAGACCTGGATTCATCACAAGTCATCACCATGAAAGCCAAGGAGTCTATTGGTAAGGTGCAGCTAGCCCTGTTTTCTCGACAGGCCCACAGCACAGACCTGAAGTTGCCTTTTAGTTTCAGCATTCTAGCTAACTCACCCCACTATTATGGCTTGATCTTTCAATGGGACGCAGCGCAGAAAGACCTCCCTCTAAATCATAGAGTGGATCTTTCTGTCACATCAGCTGTCCAAGACAATCACAATGCCACAGAAACTGATGGCTCAATTAATTATGAAGGCCAGAGCCAGCCTCTCTTGCTGGGTGAGATTTTACATGCATTCATATGCCATTGACAGTATCTTGGAGCAGTTGCTCCAGACCAATGAATGCATCCAGTTTGCTCTAGACAGCTACCCAGGCCAAATCTCAATTCACAAGCCCAAACATAAGTTGTTCAATACAACTTCCAATTTGGCCCCAAAAGATCTCCAAAGACCCACTTAAAACTCTAACTGTTTTTACAGATGGCTCAGGAGCATCCCACAAGTCAGTCATGACTTGGCAGGATCCTTGGACTCAGGGGTGGCAATCTGATGTCCAAGTGGTAGAAGGATCACCACAAATTGCAGAGTTAGCCACAGTAGTTAGAGCCTTTGAAAGGTTCCCAAACCCCTTCAACTTAGTTACAGATTCAGCCTACATAGCTGGAGTAACTGCTAGAGCAGAACACTTTTTATTAAAGGAAGTTGCAAATCCAAAATTATATGAGTTGCTCTCGAGACTAGTCTATCTATTCTCCCACCGAAACCAACCTGTCCATGTGATGCATGTATGATTGCACACAGACCTGCCAAGTCCAGTTGTGGAGGGAAACCAAAGGGCAGATGCTCTGGCAATGCCAGTCATGACACTCAATGTGCTGGACACCTTCCAGCAAGCAAAATTGAGCCACCAATTTTTTTGTCAAAATGTTCTTGCCCTTGTAAGAACGTTTGATCTCCATCAAGATCAGGCAAGGGTGATTGTGGTGACATGTCCCAGCTGCCAAAGCTACCAAGTGCTATCTTTAGGCTCAGGGGTAAACCCCCGAGGCCTGGGTAGCTGTCAACTCTGGCAGACCAATGTCATCCATGTTCCCAGTTTGGGAGACTTAAATACACTCACGTCTCCATAGACACTTTTTCAGTGGCCACGTTTGCTTCCACCCACATGGGAGAAAAGACAAATGACGTCACCTAGCATTTTCTCCTAGCCTTTGCCACCCTAGGCATGCCGGTGGAAATAAAAACCGAGAATGGCCCTGCATATATCTCCAAGCAAATGCAGGAACTCTTTGGTACTTGGGGTATCCGGCACTCCACAGGCATCCCTCATTCCCCTACAGGACAGTCTATCATCGAGAAGGCCCATCAGACCATCAAGAGAGTCCTTGATCAACAATGAGGAGGGTCAGAGGTTAATTCTTCTATTGTGAGACTCTGCAAGGCTCTTTTTACAATAAATTTTTAAAATAATTCTTTCTCAGAGCCAACCCCCGCTGTATTCCAGCACTTTGCAAATTCAAACCAAGCCAAATTAAAGGAGCAACCGCCAGTGTTGATCAAAGACCCAGAAACCCACCAAGTGCAAGGCCCTTTCCAACTTACTACCTGGGGAAGGAGGTATGCACGTGTCTCCGCCCGTGCAGGACTGAAGTGGGTGCCAGGATGAAATGTAAAGTCCTATTTAAGATCATCAACAGCAGCAACGCCCCTGAGGATGCCCCCTGAAAAAAATGGGGACCAAACCATGCCCCCTACCAATGAAACCAGTGCAACCTGGAGAAGATGCCGGTGCAAAAAAACTGACCATGGAGATATCTGATCTGTGCCACCTCCAGCTAACCGACCCCTGTCTCCTTCCCTCATGTGTCCTCCCACCCCAAAAATCCTTTATCCACCCTACACCCTGTATTTTTTTTTAAGAAAGGGGGATGGAGAAGGGACAGAAAGGTTTTAAAAGAAGCTAATGAGAATTATGGTAAATAGTTTACTCACATAAGTGAGTACTGTCCTTCAGGAAATCCTGCCTGTAGAGTCCCATTCTGTAAAAATGGAAGCCTACCTCTGCCTCATCCTGCTCTGCCTCGCTGTCACATCTGAAATTGTCGCATGGATGGTTCCACAGCCGACAGCCAATGTGTGGGTCACACTGGCGAAAGCCATCGGGCAGGACCACATGTGCCTGTCGATGACCGGAGTAGAAGACGTGCTGTCCACCTGCCTGGTGGGAATCCCTCTGCGGCCAAATGATTACCCCTTCATGAGTAAGAAGCCCAACCTTGTAGATACCTGGGACCAGTGGACAAAGATTTTGCCTCATGCACCAGAGGAGCCCCAAGAATTGGCCTTGTTGGGGTCCTCCAAAGCCACCTATTGTGTCCAATTCAGGGACAAACTAACCAACCCAGAGTGGCTTGATTTGGCATGTCATAGGAGAAGTTACACCAGAAATGTTAATCCGACAAAAAGAGAATGTGATGCTGCCCACTGGTGCAATTATACTATCCCCACACTATCGGCATCCACTGGCAAACTCAGAGTACTTCCCAGGGGAGTGTTTCTTATCTGTGGAGACAGGGTTTGGGCAGGGACCCCTTCCCATCTTCGAGGGGGGCCATGTACTCTTGGCCAGCTTACCCTGCTAGCACCCAACAAGACCCAAATTATTAATTGGCAAAAAGAAAACCAATTGGCCTGCCAAAAGAGAACTGTTCAACAATTTGATGAAAATTGCAACAACAAAATTGTGGATTGGTCACATACAAAGAAGGCCATGGCGTCCCTATTTCTCCCATGCGTAGCGGCTGTCAAGGCCCTGGGTGATATTGGTCACCTTGAATGCTGGCTTGGTAAGCATGCCAATTTAACATCGAGTGCTCTGTGTCAGCTTCTCGAAGACAAGGAGACCACCAGGCAGGCCACCCTACAAAACAGGGCAGCCATCGACTTCCTACTCCTGGCACATGGCCACAGTTGCGAGGAATTTGAGGGACTCTGTTGCCTTAATTTATCATCACACAGCAAGAGCATCCACGTGACAATCCAAAAGATGAAGAACCAAATACAGGACCTAAAAAGATGTCGGTAGATGGTTTGAAGGACTTTTCAAAAATTGGAGATGCTTGGGTTGGGTCACATCAATTATCAAAACTATTCTTTGGCTTGTCCTACTTGTTTTTCTTTTTAGTTGCCTTAGACAACTTTTTGTTGTCTTTCTTGTTTTGTTCCTTTTTAGTTGCCTTAGACAAATTTTATTAAGGTCTGTGGGAAGTGCTTTCTTTCAAAGTAAAAAACGGGGAGATGTTGTGGTGGTCGAAGCCACCGCTGGAGTGACCAGAGAGCCACAGGGCCCAAAGACAGCAGAAGTCCGCTGGTGGGCCGGCATTGAGGTCTGAGGTCCCCCTCTTGGGGTGAGTTCCCACAGGACCTTGCTCTCATGTTTTAATATAGGCTAATTTTCTTAAGTTAGTTGGCCCGTTGGCCCACTGCCCCTTTTACTCCCTATAAGCTTATGTTACAGAAAGTTCTCCTTTGTTCAATACCCCACTGGCTGTTAGCTCCCTTGTTCTGCCCCGCTCCTTCCCCACTGGCTGTTGTTCATGTACCTCACGTTCTCCCCACCCTCTGGCCCTCAGATGATTGGACCTGATGCTCTGCCCTCCCCTTGTACCGCCCTGTATAAAACCCTGTGCCCTCCTTTGTTCTTCCCTCTTTGTCCCTGGATCCCTCAGAGATTAAACTTGAACTCCATACAAAGGACCCCTCCTGCCTCTTTATCTCCGGCGATGCCTAAGGAGCTATCTGACTTTGTGTGAGTGCGTGGCTGGGTGCTGCCATCCGTGCAGTGGTCTGAGTGTGTATTCGTGTGCGTGTGTGGCACCCCCGAGCGAGCCCCTTGCAGGGACACTTCTGGGAAGGACACGGCACTCTTTCCAACACCGCTCACCGCGTCACCCAGCGTGGTGCAAACTTGAAATGTCCCATTGTTCAACAACCTTCAGCTCCAGTGAGACAGCAGGATAGAGGAGGTTCTGTGCCAAAAAGACCAGCCAAGTTGGTTTTAATTTGGTCGGTTTTGACATAGACGCTCTTCCACGTACATCAGTTACCACTGTGAGTCTGTGAAATCACACATTTCTATGAAGTTGTATGAGAGAAAATGGAAGGAAACACAACTTTAACAATTTCTTTATTATTATATGGTCTACATTATGAAAATAATCAAGAACAACATATAAAACCAGTCAGGGTTATTTTCCCTCAATGTTATATTTGCAGTCTGCAATTTCTTTTCTCAAGGAAAAGATGGTTTTAAGCATTATTCTGTCCTAACCTATCAATAGATACCACCGACAAGAACAGTGTTGAGATTCTTAAGCCTGCACATATAACAAAGCTGCTAAATGCTTTTCTAAAACAGTGGGCTAGTAAATGACAGGCAAAACAGATGTCACACCATAAACACAGCACCAAAAGGGAATATGTGTGACTAGCACTTATCAATACTGACAATCCAGAAAATTGTTAATGTGCAGGCAAATATTACAGGATGCACCATGAGATTCTCATACTGATTTTATTTATGAAATGGATGTACAGGTGCAGATTGACCATGAGGTAAGGAATTCTGACATTACATTAGCCATTAATATGCAGTAAAATGTCCTGATGTGCAGTTCTTTAGACTACTAGCACTGCAGTTTTTTAGGCTTTAAGCCGTAAAAAAAAACAGTGAGGAACCTCAGTAATTTACAGGTGGATACAAAGATTTGGTGTGGAACCGAATGTTTTCTCATAGCTGTAAGCCTTCAGTAGAAAAACTCATTTCTCTGTCTGCAACACTCAGGCATGAGATCTGTTTTGGCTCCATGTAGAGATTCATTTACAAACTGACTGTGGTACAGTCATCTGCCATATCCCTACATGCTTTGTGAAAGCAATCAAAAAGTACATGGTGTTGAGTACATACAACTTATTTTTAATGCTTAGGTTATTATTGTTTCTGAACCATGTGCCCTGCCTTTCCCAGTCATACCTAGAATGTGGACCCCATGAAAGGGCCTTGTTTTTTCTAAGTGAACTTCCAGAAAGTGACCAAAACTTTGTCAGAGGTTATAGCTTGACTTGTGTTCTGATACTTCATATTCATCAGCATCCAAAACATTAATTGATTACAGGATACTTGCTCTTCACTTGTGAAGGCTCCAGATGGATAATGGCAGCTTTTGGACTGGGGGCTATTTTCTCTTCCCAGCTGAGGCCTGCTCTGGATGCAATTCTAATGAATTTTCATGTAACAAATAGTAGTATTGTTGGGCCTCAGTTTAAGCACAATTGCTTGAAATAAAATGGTTTCAACACACTAGAGCAATAGCCGTCAGCTATGTGTAACTTTGTACAAGGGTGTTACCAGGAGGAACATTTCCACAGCATGTTACTGCAGGAGCCTTTCTGTCTGATAGAGCTGTCACCACCATTCACTTTTGCATCTCGATACGGTCCTGAAGGTCTTAAAGACCCAGAAGCTACTCCTAGCACTTCTGTTCTACAAATACACAGGTTTAAGTTCAGCACTTCAAGAGCAGACATTGCAGATGGCTAAGTAACCGGAGTCCTTGGGAAAAATAATCTGTGGAGGGAGAATTTCATCATCCTGACTCCCAGACAGAGAAAAGACCTGTTTTTCCTCAGGGATACATGGACTTTCCTTACAAATTTCCATCCATTTCCCATGTAGGACAACTGTTACCACTCACCTTTATCTATACTGTAAAGAAAATAACATTAAAAAATAGGAAGAAAAAATGAATATGTTTATTTGGTTTATTTCAGAAGTAACATCTTATCATTGAAAAAAAATATATATTCATTTCAAGAGTTCAGCTTCTGAGAAAAGCTGGGAGAAGCTCATTCCCTTTGCAAAATTTTGGTTCAGGAAGACTCTGCTTGAAAACATGAGAAGAAACTAAACACAAGAATCAAAATTTGCATTCTGAAAAGTATAATTGAGGCAGAAATAGCCTCTTTTGCTCAATCATGAAAGCTCTGTGGAAGCAAAAAAGAAGTGACAAGGGAGTGAACAAAACCGGTAGTGCTCAAGGCATTTAGCAAAAAGTGGATTTAAATCTAACTGCATATCAATGTTTTTAATGTAACATGATTCACTAATATTATATTTTAGAGATCACATGTATGTGCCATCACTCGATTTACAAGTTCCACTTATTTTAGTATATAGTTTCTTCAGAACAACAGTCTTCCAGAATGTGCTAGAACAGCACCCAGAACCAAAACTCTGAAAATTTATCTCAGGTCTTTGCTTGTTACTCTGACAAAACCAGTTGTTAATCTATATTACTTGTAGAGTGAAGAATCAGTGGGCTTGGTTTAAAAAAACATGTTAAGGGAAGGAATAGAAATTAAAGTGTTATTTCATTCTCATACCCTGTTTTTTTCACAGCTTTTTGCAAAACACAGGAGTAAAACCTGTAAGAAATTAGACCAATTTAAGATTAAAAAATCCAGTAGAGAGTGATGTTCAAAAGAGGCTCTTGTTCATTTGAATAAATGAAAAAGCACAGAACTAAGAGGGAGTAGTCCAGGAATATTTCCCCTCTACTGGTCCAGACAAACTCTCGCTCCAGATGAAAACTGCTGGCTCAGACCTGGCTCTGGACACAGTTTCCTTAGCAGATAGGTACCCAAACTGGTATTTAAAACATTACTACAAGCTCAGTCCTGCAGGACTGCAGCAGCCAAAATTATCTCCTACAATTCTCCTACTATGCCTGTCCAGAGTAAAGCACATTTTGGCAGGGCAAGGAATCTCTGTATTTAGATCAAGTCTAAATTTATTTAACATCCATGATAGATGTCTATAGACCAAAAGATACTCAAGCCAGGAGGATAATTCAAACCATATGTAATGCTGAGTTCAAAAGAAAGCATAGCCATTACTCAGAAAAACTCAATTTGTCAGAAGTGTGGGTAATTTTTGCTGCGGAATTATACATGTGAATTTGAACCCATCTCAGACACAGAAAATCCTTGAATATACGCAGACAACCTCATTGCAGCCTACAACTCCCTCATGAGGAGAAGAGGAAGGGCAGGCACTGATCTCTTCTCTGTGGTGACCAGTGATAGGACCCAAGGGAATGGCCTGAAGCTGTGTCAGGGGAGGTTTAGGCTGGATGTTAGAAAAAGGTTCTTCCCCCAGAGGGTGGCTGGGCACTGGAACAGGCTCCCCAGGTCACAGCACCAAGCCTGACAGAGTTCAAGAAGTGTTTGCAAAATGCTCCCAGACGCATGATGTGATTCTGGGGGATGGTGCTGTGCAGGGCCAGGAGTCGGACTCAGTGATCCTCGTAGCTCCCTTCCAACTCAGGATAGTATTCTATGATTCTATGATTCCATGATGATGCACTTTCAATTCTGATGGCTTCGCCCACAAGGCATGTGTGTATGTGTATATTAGGAGACCATTTGTATACAGAAAAGCCTCACCTACTCTATTTCAGTAGTAGGAGGGAAATATCAAAATTTTTAAAAAGCATTTCAGGTTAAAAAAAAAGTACTTAAAATTAGAAAATTAGGATTGACACAAAAAAAGTGTCAGTATTACTAGTTAAACATGTTCTCTTACAGTTCAGTTGTTAAATAATAGCTGGCAAAAGAAGCTTTAAAAAGTCTGTCTGTTTTTCAAACTAAAACTAGGTATGCTTAGAGCCTTCCTTGAATCTCATTTTCCTACTTGTCTTGGCTCACTGTATCTTACTTCTTTTTATCTTGGCGGCCTTGTTATAATGATATGTGAAACACGGTATTAGTATCAAAAAATTAAACACATGCATTGTGCTGAAATTATGAGGTACTACTGTGTTATTCTGTTCATGAGATATTTGGAGTGATCAGGAATTGAAATCTTCAGTTGGATTTTATAGTGCAATAAAGAGCATAATATTGTGGATAATAGCTGCCATCAGATATGTCAGTGAGGTAATCCTTGCACAGCTCCTAACAAAGTGCAGCCGGACGGCTGGAGCTCCATGACACTGCTGCAGGGCCTGGGCAGCACACACTCACCAGGAGACACCCAACACTCCAGGCAGACTCCAAGGACTAGTTAAGTTGTACAACACGTCTCTGACTGCCAGAGCAACTCAGGATGGGAAGCATGTAAAGCACGCGGCATGCTGGCTAGTTAAACTGGATTTACAGCCCCTCTGGACTGCCAAAACAGTGCTAAGCAAGTGAAGAGTTACACTGCTGCTTACACCTCCCTCTGCTCCCTTTTCTTCCTCTACCATAGACTTAACTTTGCATGTGACTTCCTCCCCATATACACCCCACGACCCTATGATTGCACACGCCCTTATTTCTCACTGTTTTCCTCCAAGTACCTACTTATTTAATCGTGAAAGATATTTTCTGCAATTGATATTTTATATGAAGAAATACTTAGCAGTATTCAGACTGCAAAAACATGCAAAAGCAGGTTTTTTATCTTTAGAAACAAAATCAGGGAATATTGTTTACAGATCAGGACTTTGAAAATTTGCTCTTATGTACAAGATGGCCAAGGTCAGAAGTACTTGGTTTTCATCAATTAGGCTAGAAATGGCTGGCATGATCATCTACAGACAGACTAAAAACTGTGTGTAGAAAATTATTTCTGAACAACCTGGTTCTTAGCACTTGCACTTCATGAGCTCAGTACTTCATTTTTCAGACTTTTCACTCATGAAAAACATGTAAAAGCTTACTTACATCTAAACCTGCATGTTTTGAGGATCTAAAATGCCTGGACTAGTCTGGTGTAGTACAAATGCTTTTAGAAAAAATCAAGTGTGCCAGGAATGGGAACATTATGAGAGAGTAGACATAATCATGCAAAAGGTCCATGAAGACAAAGAAATTCTCACTACAACTTCGACCAGACAAAACTAGTTAAGCAGAACATTTTGCCTGGGATTTGGGAGTTAAGATTTTGTTCCCTTGTAAGCTTGACTGTCTTCGTATTCGTATCTGTCTTCTCTGCAGGTTCCTAAACTAAACTAAAAGTGTGATCTGCCTGCCTTAGAGTTTTGGTGCAGCTTCAATAAGAAGGAACATGCTGAGATTTTCTCACCCACAGTTCTGTGGGAGGGACAATTTTCTGGAAAATGGGACATGGTAGGAATGGTTTGAACAAACCCATTGCCTAAGTGTAAGCAAACCTGTTGCTTGTATGAAGCAGGAACACCATTCTGTTTGCTGGACAGTAAGCGCTACTCAATTCTTGAAACAGCACATGGGTCCCAGTTCTTGGGAGAGAGCTGCCAGATCTGGATTCCAAACAGGCAGAAGCAGCAAAGCCCAGAGAGGTATGTGAAGTCCTACCATCTCTCTCCTGAGCCCTTGTTTATGCTGAGGTTTAGGTGATTCGCCACTTTGTGCACTACACTTGGACTTCGTAGTCCAAGTTCCCATGTGAAACGTGCAACTCTCACCATCAGCATTCTGAATGTCACTCTGGGTGGCCAGACACCTTAAAACAAGGCTCTAACTTGTATCTCTCAAGTATCTGAAGGGCCTGCATTTAGTAACTTCTGCTGAGCAAGAGAAGCAGCACGACTGCCCTCAACGAATCTCTTAGAAGTATAGCACATGCTTTAAGGAAAGTAAAACCCCAACCTTCTATTTAGAAATGACCATTAACAAAGAATCTGGCACACCACTGGTTAAGTGTTCCAGTGTCTAATTATGTTCCATTAAAATTGTTTGCTTAAAGCCCAACATTTATCTGGATTCAATTTCAAGACATTTCGTCCTATTACAGCTTTTTTAGATCAAAGAATTCTCTATTATCAAACTACTTTTCTTCATGGAGGCAATTATAGGTAGATACTCATTTTCTAACCATGTCTGCCTTTCAAGTAAGCTCTGCGACTATTATGAGGCATGTGCTTGATTTTTGGCACAAGAACTGCATACTGCATTTGGCACTAGTGTAAGCACTACTGGAACAAAAGTAGTATTGCCTCCCCCATACCATTTGATATTCCCTTTTTAATGCATCCAAGAATTGCATTTGGCCAAGTGGGGGCTTACATTCAGCTGACTATCCATCACGTCTCCTAACTTTCTCTCGAAACACTGATCCTTGGGATGGGCTCCCATTCCATTTCCAGATGTATGACTTTATACTTGGTGATAGTGAAACAGGCTGTATGAGCTGGACACCAGCAAAGAAAGGCGTATCAATTAACTGTGAAGCGTATAAACCTTAGCATGCCTGAAAAATTTGTGAGTTGTTAGCATTTCAGTCTCCTTTTGCTTCTCCAATAGCTATTAGGTAAAGCTCCTGGCTTCAGTTCTGAGGAACTAACAGGAAGATGTTGGTCATCCTGAAAGGGGAGAGGAGTTCACAGAAATTTTATTTCAGAATGTGTCAGCAGCTGGCAGTTACAGACAGTGAGCAAGTAACAACATGTTTCCAAGAACCTGAATTTTATCACAGAATGTTGACAAAGGATCTGAATTATTTTTTGTTTAGGGATTGTCTTTATCTGCTATGTTTTTAACTTAAATTGCCTCATAAATGCTCCAAAGTACATGCATTGAGTAAGTGGATCGTGCCACATTTCTAGTGCAAATTCTGACCTTAGCTATCAGATTGTGAGCTGTTTCTCTAAACACCTACTATGGGACATCCCTGAAAAACAACACCAAAAATCCTGAAAGCTATGCTACTATGAAAGATGACCAGTTATACCACATTAGTGGCTTAAACACAGCTACACTTCAGTATTAGTTTCCACACTATGTACTAACATTTTGCAGCTGTTATCTGAAAGAGGATTTCAGATACAGGGAAGAAAAACGACTTAGGTACCATGAAAAGCAAATTAACTTTCTCCGCACTAATACTTTAGTCTATGTACTTCTTTAAACAAAATCTGGGACCTATACGGCACTCTTATCAGACTAACAAAGTCCTACAGCACTGATTAATTTAATGAGCTAATATTTTATTCTCTATACCTATCACACAATGTCTGCTATCCATTTGTATGGCTTCATTATGTTCACAAAATGCTGTTCTGTTAATATACTGGAACACGTGTGTGAGTCCAAGGAAAATAACTGAAAGTGCTGTAGGGAAGTAGTGGACAAACTACCAGCTGAAACAAATTGACCGGAGTCAACAGACTTTTCTCAGGTACATCCCCCTCAACACGCAAAATTCATTGCTCATTGGTGCAATTCTAAACTGAAGTAAGACTTAACTGAAGACATTACTTATGCAAAGTGATTATTATAATTTTCACTGTAAATTTTTTTCCTTCATCCACCAACTTTATGAAAACACTTTTTTTCCTTGTAAAACATCACTTTCTGAAGATGGCTAATGAAATACTTTTATGGTTTCCAACTCATTGATTCATTAAACCTTTCAAGCATGTAGTCCCATTACTTGCACTGAATAGCTGTAAAGAAATGCTAAATTTTTCTGATTTAGTGCAGTTAACTTAAATGGACTAAGGTGTTGGTACTCTTGTATTTAGACACAAGCAGCTGCGTTACTACATTTTGGAGCTTGACTCACAATAGGGGAATTTTGAGTTCGGATTTCAGAACTTGGTTGTTCAAGTAGCTGGAAACACTGACCCAGTGCCTGACACTCAGCTCTTTTGCCACTGTCCAAATGCATTGACAAACAAAAGCACTTAACTATTTTTAGTTAAGCTGCCATCATAAATTCCCATGTTATTTAAAAACTAGCTTCTGACAAACTTCAATAAACTAGCACTGTTGTTAAGTTTTACTTAAACTGAAGCGCAGAAATAAGCTCTTGCAGAAACTGGCACAAAAATCAGTGACAGTGAATCTTATATGGAGATCCGTCACTGGTGGTTTTAATACAGCTTGCCTGTACCTGACCTGAAAAAATCATTTCAGTCAGAGTAGGTACAAATTGTTGATCTGTTGCACCAAATGCCTCATCAGGCTAAGACTCCTCTCAGTAAAGTGCTTGCAAGATGAGAAATCAGTTTGAATGCAGAGTTGCATGTTTTCCCAGCCCAACTTTCTAATGTTCTCTGCTACACCTACGCATTATCAGCAACTGCTCATATCCTCGTGAATCCTGGGCTCTCCATTTCCATAGTATCTGAAGTTTAACACTGCAAATCGTGTAATTAAACAAAGTACCTAGAATGTGGAAAAGATTTACTATTTTGTAAAGTATTTTGTTTCCTCTGGTAAGAAATACCTGAAGATGCTCTAAGTTGGAAATAATTATCCAGTTCAGAGCTCCCCAGCACTGGAACGGCATCAACCCACTGGAGCAAGTCCAGAGGAGGGCCACTAAGAAGATTAGGGGGATGGAGCACCTCTCCCATAAGGCTAGAAGAACCGGGATTAGTCAGCCTGGACACGAGAAGACTTCAGGGTGACCTAATTGTGGCCCTTCCAGTACCTAAAGGGAGCCTACAATAAAGGTGGAGAGGGACTTTTTACCAGGGCATGTAGGGATAGGATAAGGGGCAATGGCTTCAAATTGAGAATAGATTTAATTAAGATTTTAGGAAGAAATTCTTTACTGTGAGGGTGGTGAGGCACTGGAGGAGGTTGCCCAGACAAGTTGTGGGTGTCCCATCCCTGGAAGTGTTCAAGACCAGGTTGGATGGAGCTCTGAACAACCTGGTCTAGTGAAAGATGTCCATAGCAGGGGCACTGAAACTAGACTGTATCTTTAAGGTCCCTTCCAACTCAGGCCATTCTACGATTCTCTGACCTTAAGGTGTTAAGAACAGATTTACACTTGCTGGTTCTTTACACAGAGTTTCACAAAGCTTTCTGGTGCGCTACAACTAAGCAGGCACCCTGCCCACTTAACAGCGCATAGCCCAGTTTGTCATTTACTGCACCTTTAATCACACCAAAAGTAATTGTTCCAACTCAAAACCTCATCTGTTACTTGCACAAATCCTTCCAAATTTTCTTCCTCCAAATGAAGGTTACGCAGTATCTACATACTGCTAATTCAAACTACGGCTCTTGGAAACACAACTCTAAAGTGAACCTGGCAAACGCCGCCACTTCAGAAGAGGATCACAAAAAGAGACCAATGGAGACAACAGACTGTTTTGTGCAAGACTGTTTTATTAACAGACCAGACTTTGAAATATTGCAACTGGGCATCTTTACCTGCAAGGCAAAAAAGAAAAAGGTATCATTAGGCATATGTAGATCTGAAACAACTCTGGCCACATGAAAAAGTAATACATTTTTACAATTTATAATTTGGGCTGAAAACACTCATTTTATTTCACTGGATTAAAGATTGCAGTAGTCCAACACACGATAACTAACTTCTACATTAACATCTCTTCATTGAAAACACAGATTTTGAGTATGAGATCTAACAGGATGAACACTTCTACCTTGAACCACTGGTACCTGTACCTGATATTTAAAGACATGCCAAGACACTGTGCATATTCTAACTTTTGCTGCACTCTTACTTTAAGAACATTTCAAAGATCTTATTTTAAGAACATTTCAGAAACTGTTTAGATACAAAAATGAAAGCAAAAAGCTGAATTGGGACCAGTTCCTGTAAAGTTTGCTCCAAAAATTAATGAAATTCAGTATGCTGCCATTACTGAGTTACCAGCATTTGCTTTCAAGTACTATGCTGTTTCCTCCCAATCTATACAAAGGAATCAGTACTGGAAGTCTATTTTTAAAATTCATTTGAGACTATGACTTAAGTAGTAAGAAATAAAGGCAAATAGCAGGAAGCTATCTACTTATAGCAAAGAGGAATACGCTTTTTCAGATACACAGCCTTTCATCATGACATTACCTGGAGAGTACTGCCAGTATGTCACCTGAACCTACTACTCCAGTTTGCCCATGGCCTCAGTAGAAACTACAACATTCTTCTATGCGTAGGCTACTTCTATTTTAAACATGCACTCTATTCACAACAGCAGGAAAAGAAAGTGGAAGAGGTTGAGAACAATCAGTTCTCATATTTGGTTACGTATGTTTGCAGAAAAACCATAGCAACTGCTTATAAGCATAAAACAAGAAGCTGCAAGGTCACTTCCCAAATTAAAAGATGAAGTAAAGCTCTAATGTATGCCACTTATATGGGATGCTGAGCTACAAGTCCAGTGAAAAACATGAGCAACCAGATGAATGAATATCCCTTGTTTCTCTGCCAATATACCAGGCCTCACAGGCATTTGCAGCAACTGCCGTAGTGAACTAGAAGCTTCCCTCCTGTAGGAAGGCTCTTGAAAATGAGACTACCAATACACACCTGATATTTAGCAGGGAAGATGGAGGAGAAAGATCTACACTGACAGAAAAGCTGCAGTGCTTCCATTAAAAACAGCATTATGCTCAGAAACCAGACAGGAGCATAGGGTCCTCCTCAGCCTTGGTTATGCACTAACTTCAAGGACACATCTGCCAGTACTGAACTTCCAAGTTTCTGCCAGCAAAATTTCTACAAGAATAGTAGTGGGAGTAACGTAACATCACCCCAGGCACCAAACGTTCCAGCAATTCTGCTTCTCAAGGTTACCAACATCTTCCCATAGTTGAGCTAAAAAGCTTTGCAAGAACACTGTCCCCAGTAAGGAGCTATTTTCCTAAAGTTGGAATTTCCACATGCCACATAACCGGTGCCTTAAAACTCTGCTAACTTCACAGATGGGAGATAACAGCACAACATGCAAAGAGCTTGAACTGAGGAAATCAGCAGCCTACATAAAAAGCTTCAAGAATAAACACTGTCAATCAAATGGAAACTATTTCCTAGATCTCCTTTAGGTCCTTGGACAGACAGCAAACCCCAATGAACGCAATTTGCTGTGCCTTTGCTGTAAGAATATTTTTAAAAGACTTGAGAAAAAAAAAACCAAAACAGCAAAACAAATCAAGATAAAACTTCCTTCCTTTCAGAAACTTTAATTTCTGACAACTTATTCAAATGCAACTGCACCTGTTTTAAACTGTAAAGTCACAACACTACCCATTTTTTTATGAATCAATCCTCTGAAGCTAGAAATCAAGTAAACTGCACATCTGATCTGAAAGAAAAAACAGAACCCAACAAAAAGCAACCAAACGACAAAAAGCAACCAAACGACAAAAAGCCCACCCCAAACAAATCCCAACAAGCCAACCAAAAAAAACCATTTTGACTTTGGGGGAACTAGTTTGAGGACAATTTGGTCTTTCTTTGATATCCTTTCCAAACACCCTAACACAATGAAGTTCTCCTTAATTCCAGCATACCTGTCAAACCAAAAAGGTATTTACCCTTAACTGAAACTAAGATATGGGCAACACTGAAGCTAGTTTAGTGCCTAAAAAGCAAAGGGAAGTACAAGAACTCTGAAAAAGTGTCAGCTTTGAATGGCAGAGACTTCTCACCAAAGCAGAAACAAGAGAGTGACAACAATAGATAAAATACATTGTTTGGAGTAGGTACTACCTGTAGGACTCAGCTGTCACCGTTAAATCACGTTAAGTGTTAATAAACCTTCTCATTTCTAAAGAATAGACTACTCAAATGGGCAAATCAGTCTTTCAAAATTTCCAACTTGGACACTATACATGAAAGCTTTAAATCAATCATTCCAAAGCCTGAACAAGCTGAAAATTTAGACCAGTCCGAATCAGGCTTTTCTAGAAAACCTGAAAAAAAACACATACTTGCAATCACAAGACTTCGATGGTATTAACAGGTCATTAATGAGGGTTGAAAGTTTTAGCCAAGATCTCAAGGCTTCCTATCATAAAACCAAATAAGGCTTTAAACCAAATTATTGGTAATGTTTGTATTTCCTAAACATTATCAGCTACAGAGACAATTTAACTTCCCAAATGTTTAAGCTTTAGGAAGACTTCCAAAATAAAATCAGAACACTGTATTGTTCAAGTAGCTTTATACTGTAGGTACCACCCAAGAATGAGTGAGCATCTATTAAACCTGAATGTCTGACAAATAATGACAGCAGCCTGCAGAGCTGAACAGTTGACTGCCTAGGGCAATATCTCACCATTAGTTCATTCTCCTTATGAGTCTGTTGATCTGGTCTTCTCTGTTACCAGCATCCCCACCTTCCACAAAGTGGATTGTTTTCTTCTTCATTCCACCCCGAGGAGAGGATAACTTGAAGGGCCAAAGGAAGTTGTTCACAACTTTGAAGTTCTTGCCAACAGTGTAAATTTCATGGATCACATCTTCCATGCAGATGATGCCAAGCTTTCCTAAAATTCAGACATAGTTTTCAGAAAGACTACAGAGGCACTGGTCAGTAACAAACTAAAAATTATCACATTGTTACTGTCATGCTTACTTATTTTGATAAACTTCAGGAAGTCAGAAAGCATTCATTTTGTCATGAAACTGAATGACTGACTTTTCCAATTGAAATGGATTAGCTGCAGTCAAGTCAAGATTTAGTTAGCATATTTGGCAATAGGCATTAGTTTCAACTGTTAAGTATTTGCTGCTGGCACTGAGAACAACAAAAAATAACCCACACTTAGTGAATCTTAGGAAAACAGACTGTTCTTTGGAGAAAAGCTAGACTAAATACACCTAAACCATAGCTATGTGTAACTCAGGGAAACTCACTATTAAATTAGGCTACTGAATATGCTACAGCATGTTTCCTTAATGCCTTTTCAGAGTCTCCAGCAACATGTTACAAGTCAACTCTTGTAAAATACAGTGCTAAAACGAGATTACAATAGAATACATGTACCTTTAGAATCTGTTTATCTATTGCACAGGAAAAGGAACACACATGACACAGCCTTATCTGAAGCAAAATGCAAATCAAGTGCCAAAAAAGGGAAGAGATTTAAGTAGTCACTTTCACTCATTTGGGCATGACTGCAAAAGAAGGGAGCTTCCTAGAGCAGCCCATATCCCAACAACTGTTCACCGTGTTTTGTTTTTACTGAATACACTCATCACTTTTCCTACCTAGTTCTTCCTTCAGTAGGTTTAAAAGGTCTGTTTGCCAGCTCACAAAAGTCAAAGACACAATGTCTGTAAGTCTGGAAGTTTAAAGCTATGATGATTCTTTCATGCTACAGCACTGTCATTACTCAAAGATCTACTGACCCCTTAAAGGTCAAGAAGTTTACAAATTTAAAAGGCTAAAATTTGATTCTTNGTTATATGATTCTTTTATGCTACCGCACTGTCATTACTCAAAGATCTACTGACCCCTTAAAGGTCAAGAAGTTTACAAATTTAAAAGGCTAAAATTTGATTCTTTACACCTGTTTTCAATACTCTATCGAAGTTACTTCCAGCTTGCTTTGTATTAAGCAACTAAGACAGAAGTAGAGATCATAACCCAACACCAGTGTACTCCATCAACACATAAGAACAGTGGTCCAGCTCAGCATTACACTGATAACTCCAAGGCAACCAGTTGGTTTCCCATTTTGCTCAGCAGAATTTACCAAGGCGTTTCTGGATCAAGCGGTTGTCAGTCAGAGCAATGCGCTGCTTGTTGATCTTGCCGTAACCACGCTTGTAGATCAGTTCATGCACAGACTTCAGGTTGGGGTAACTGAAACAGTCACATTCAAAAAAAGAATTGTTAGTCTCTACAAGACACATTTCAAGTTAATGTGAACATCCCTGATTTGGACTACCGTACCAAACAACTAAAGATCATTTCAGCATGTCCCAAATGTAAATACAAAAGCAACAGAGAAGCAAATCTCACTCCAAGTTCCCAAGAACACCAGTACTAGCGTGCCATCGTATCTAGCAGCCATTACCTTTAAAGCACTGCCTTAATCACATTTTCAATTCAAAGACAGGAAAGAACACAGAAGATAAAGAAGTGCTAGTCTAGCACAGCAAAATGCAAAAGCCACTCAACACTTGCACCCTGATTAGGTACAACTGGGCCTTTCACTCACCCCCAGGCAATGTAGGGTTCAACAATCCGCAACATGTTGATAGAGGCTTTGTTGAGTTTTACAAAGGTGCCGTTAAAAATCTGCCGCAGGCGAAGAAGCTGCAGAACCTTGCGGACCTTCGGGCTGACACCATTGGTACTGGAGAAGAACAGAAAAAAGCCTGAATTATCAACATCCCACAAACACTAGGTATCAGGTTAAAAAAAAGACCAAATACAAAATACAATAGCACTGTTCCCATACGAAAACATGTTTCATGAATTACACAGAGCAAGCTCAGTAAATTAACTTACTATGGCTGCATATTTCAGTGTGAAGTTAAAACATCTAATTTCCATGAAAAGAATTGAAATAAGTATTATACTGAAACAGTTTAGAACTAGCTTTGTGCTGTCATGGATGTAATTCTTCCAACCACACCCTTTTTTTTTAGTTCTAACACTTTACCAGAGTAGAACAAAAACACGTGAAGGAAAGCTCAGCAGAATGTTTGGGAATAGGGGTATGTAATTTTATCAAGTTAAAGTGAGAAAGAATAACTGTCTGCATGTATTTTCAGCCTTATCTTCTTAAAAAGCAAGAGGTTACTAAACACAGTAGACAGCAAAATGATTTAGCTCTTAATTAAACACACCTCTGGGGCATGTACAACATCTACCAACAACTTCTCAAGCCACTGGTAGGAGGCTTTATCTTGTTAAAGTATTTAAGCCCTCAAAACAGAGAGGTAACAGGAAAGCCAACTTCAGTGCTTTCAAATACAAAACTGCTTACACCTGTATCCAACCTTACCCTCTTATCCTGATCACAAATGCCAGTTTCGGCTCAGCTGGGACATAGTAATTGCCAGCTTTCCGAGCCATCCTGGCCATACGGATCTCCTGCCTGTACATGTGCCTGTACTCCTTGTGGTAAGCCTGAGCTCTTGCATAGATGAGCTTCCTTTGTGCCTTGCGGTACTGCAATAAATTGGAAATTGTAGAGAGTTAGATAATGCCTTTTAACACGTGAAAATCACCTTTAAGTAACATGCCATATTCTAGAATTTCCCACGAGTAACACAGATCAGTATCACACAGCTCAGAACAACCCTCAGTGATGCCCTAGAGAACCTGACAGGCTGTTATACAGCAAACAGTATTATCACTCCTGACTCTTCATCAGAACTGTGGCGATAAAGAATACCGAGTACAAACTGAAAGAGGGGAAATTTAGGTTAGATCTAAGGAAGAAATTCTTTATTGTGAGACACTGGAATGGATTGCCCTGGAGGCTGTGGATGGGCCAACTCCAACAGTGTTCAAAGACAGGTTGGATTGGATATTTAAGCAACCTGGTGCAGTGGAAGGTGTCCCTGTCCACGGCAGTTGGAACTAGATGATGTTGCAGGTCCCTTTCAACCCCTTACAGTTCTGGCATTCTCTGATCATACATCAAGCTCCCACTCACAAAAGCTATAACCTCTTGCCCTGTACAAGACTAACTTCAGTGTTACAGACAGCTGTACACTTTACCCTTAACTCTGCCCAGAACTTTGTTATCAGCCACTAAAAGCATATTTTAGTCCAAAGCATTAAGAAAATATCAACATGCTGGTTCTCAGTACTGTGTACTTCTGTACTGCATCATATCAGCAGTAGCAGCAGCTGCTACTGCAGCAGAGAAGCAATCTGAGTCAGGGGATCAAAGAATATTCACCTTTTTTATAGCCAAAATCTTCTTCTGACGTTTGGCTTTCATAACCGCATAGGCCTGCCGCTTCTTCAGCAGGCTCTCGGGCACAGAGGGCACCTTCTTTACTCTAAATGAAAACAGAAATAAAAGCTTTTAGCTGGCAGAAAGAAACTCGAAGAAGTTATATATGACAAACATCAGAACTCTCAAACAGATGTGTGCAGGCCTCACTGCCTTGAGCAACTTCACTACATCTTCCTCATCCCTACTGTTCCTAGGCCTAGAACAGAGTCCCAGGACAGTTCCCTGGGACTAAACTGGGTTTTTCTAGTTCAGAATCTGCATTTTATACCAGAACCCTGGCACAGGGGAAGGAAGGAACCCTGACAGACCAACCACAGCGGCACACAGCCATAACTACAAAGACTTGTCCCACTTTGCTACAATTGATAATAAAGCAAAGTTGTTTCAAGATAACTTCTCCCTGATCAATGAACATTTCAAGAGGTGCTCAAAGACGAAAAGCTAATTTGGCAGTACTGTGAAATTTATTTCACAGGACTCTCAACTTGCTCAGATTATCACAGAGTCGGCCAGGCTGGAAGGGACCACAGTAGATCATGTGGTCCAACCTCCCTGCTCAAGAAGGGTCATCCCAGAGCACAAGACACAGTATTGCATTCGGATGGGTTTTGAGCATCCCCAGTCAGGGAGACTCAACCACCTCTCTAGGCAACCTATTCCAATGCGTAGTCATCCGCACGGTAAAGAAGTTCCTCCTTAACTTCAGGCGGAATTTACTCTACATCAGTTTCTGCCCCGTTCCCTTTGTCCCCCAGACTTTAAATTCGTACACGCAACAAAACTTGGCAGAACTGAGTTTACAGAGCCACAACCATCCTGGCGAGCGCCTACACCAACCCAGCCGGCAATCACTCCCTGCTCCAACCCCAACACAGCCCCGCCCGCCGGCCTAGCCCGGAGAAACTCGCGGCCCCACATCCCCGGTGACGACGGCGCTTGGGGCCCGCTCTCCCTCCCCATCCCGCCAAGGGCCGGCGGCCGCAGCCGCCGCCAGCGGAAGGGCCGGACCGGTGGCGGCTCCATCTCCGCCGTGCGCTCCCTCCCCTCCCACCGCTCCCAGCCCCGGCGGAGACGCAGCGGCCCCCGGGGGCGGTGTGGGCAGGGCTCGGGCGGCGCGGCGGCCACGGATGGCGGCGGATGGCAGCGGCGGGACGGGACTCACTCCTTGTCCGCCATGGTCAGCGCCGGAAGAGAGGGGCGTGCGCGTGCGCGGCGCTCTCTTAGCTCATTCGCCCGCGTAGGAGAGGCCCTGCCCGCCGGCAGGACCCTGGGTTTAGGCGTCCGCCGTTGTGCCTGACCGTGCTCGCCGTGCGAGCGCCTGGGTGGCCGGCGAGTGCCTGAGGTAAAAGCGTCCGGGAACTGCTTCCGTAGGGCGGGGCCGGAGCCGGCTGCGTCCCGAGCACCGGCTGTGTCGCGGAATCGGCTGCATCCCGAGCACTGACTGCGTCCCGGGCACTGGCTGTGTCCCGACTACTGGCTATGTCCCGGAATCGGCTGTGTCCTGAGCACTGGCTGTGTCTCGAAATCGGCTGTGTCCCGAACCCTGGTTGTGTGCCGGGAAGTAGCTGTGTCCTGAGCACCGGCTGTGTCCCGGGATCGGCTGCCTCCCGAGCACTGGCTGCGTCCCGGGCACTGGCTGTGTCCCGACTACTGGCTGTGTCCCGGAATCGGCTGCATCCCGAGCACTGACTGCGTCCCGGGCACTGGCTGTGTCCCGACTACTGGCTATGTCCCGGAATCGGCTGTGTCCTGAGCACTGGCTGTGTCCTGGGCACTGACTGTGTCTCTCCCTATCATGTGGCCCGAACCCTGGTTGTGTGCCGGGAAGTAGTTGTGTCCTGAGCACCGGCTGTGTCCCGGGATCGGCTGTGTCCCGGGCCAGGCGGGAGCCGCTCCGCCGCCAGACCCGGCCTTCCCTGCAGGAGACTGAGAACGAGCTCTGCGGTGGTGGGGCTGCCAGGTGTTTTGTATGAGGCAGGATTTCTCCTGTTCCAGCCTTAAACTCCGTCCTTAATGCCTATGGGACGCCACCTCCCGCCCGCGCTCAGTACCGCGGCGGGGATGGAGGCTGAGAGCGGGGAATGCTGCTCCCGCCGCCCCCAGCCCGGCTACATCCCCGGCCGCCTGCGGGGAAGCGGGGTCCCGCTGGCACCCGCGCTCCTCCGGTTCAGCCCCGGGACCGAAGCGCTTCCGGCAGGAGAGCCAGGGATCACGGGGGTGTTTCCGTCCCTGTGGCTGGAGGAGCCCGCTGCAGGAGCACGGCTGTCGGCCGTGCCGATCACTGCGCCCGCAGGATCGTTCACCTGGACGCACGGGGAAATGGGAACCATGGCCTCCGCTTCCGCCGAGATGGGCTTTCATTAGGTTGGGCATCTTCTCGGGTCGCCATACGGAATCAGTAACTGCACTGTGGAGAAGGGAGGGCGGCTCGGGAAGCAGCGCAGCCCAGCACAGCAGCTTGGAAGGCTGCTTAAGGTTGTGGCTCGTAAGTCTGATCCTGTGCGGGCCTACCTGTGCTCCTAAAATCACCCAGGGAGACACCGACACATCGTTACACATGTACGGGAAGAAGAGAAATTAGTGGAACTCTGAGCAGCAAACGATTGTCCAGTGTAAAAAACCGTATAGACAGCAGGCCTGGGCATAAGGAATGCCGAGCTCTGCGTTTTTATTTGTTGTCAATTAACAGCACGCAGAGGTGTCGGACGGCACTAACGCCTGAGAACGTTATTTAGTGCTTTGGATCCTAGTTACAGGTGTATCAATGTTCATTTATTTACAACAGTGTTATTTTATGCTAATACAGACGTTTGTATCACTTGATCTCCTTAGCAGTAAAAAAGGGGGGTTTAAAACCAGCATGCAAAAACACCTGTAATATCTACTGAAGAAAGAGGTGGTCTGCACTTTCCTCCAAAACTTTTGAACTCGAACTTCTGCTCAATTCGAGAGGCACCATTCACAAACACAAAGTTCCAACAACTTTTCTGAAAAGTGGCGGCTACACAGGGAAGAAAGCGCAGCGTCGTGCACTTAAGGTACACGGCTACAGGCGGGCAGAGGCAGTGGGATGAGTCCTGCACACCCACGTTTGGGAAATCGCAAGGGCACGCTCTGGTCCTCATCCACTGGAACGGGCAGATTCCCAGAAGCAGGATGCTCCGGCGCCAAGTGGCCGCAGGGTGCCCAGCTACAGGGAGCGGCCCCTGTTCTCGCACAGAAGAAAATACTTTCCGTGTGCTGGCACCTGTGAGCTCCTATTTCAGTCAGTGGCGGGTGAGATATCAGTGACCTCTGTACTTGGCTGACAGACCAAGAAACCACCAGGGCTTTCTTCAGCGGTTTCTCACAGGTCAGCAGAAGAACCCCAGGCAGGCGAGTATCGGGCATCCTGCGGGGACCCGGCGGCTCCTGTGCGCTTCCAGCTTCCCGGCGTCTCTAGCCACAAGCACGAACCTTTAGCGCCCGTCCGTGTTCCTCTAACCCGCGCTGCGGCATTGCACCCGAGATGGCGCTCCGGCGGGGCGCGACGCACTCCGGGACTTGTAGTCCGTACGACGGGGGCGGGTGGGAGCCGCCGGGAGCCGCCGGGCCGTGCGCCCCGAGCAGCGCGAAACACCGGCCCCGTTCCCATCGGGGACCTCCCCCGGCGGTGGGGCGGAGCGGGACGGGGGCGGGGGTCCCGAGAATGTGGGGCGGGATGAGCCGGCCCGGGGGAGGGGCTCGGCCGCCCGGTCCGCCCTATATAGAGGGGCCGAGCGAGCAAGATGTTCACTGCCAGTAGCGGGGCCGCGGGCGGGACGGGGCAGGACGGGGTAGGCGGCGGGCGGGCAGACAGACAGGCAGCGCTGTGTCCGGGCTCCGTCCTCGGCGTGTGTGACTGAGGCGGGGCTGCCCGGGCGAGCGGCACGGAGAGGGGGAGCTCAGCGGCGGGACCCCCGTGAGCGGAGCCTCCCTCGGTGCTCGCAGCGGGCGATCCCGGGCAGCGGCGGCTCCAGGTCGGGGAGCCGGGCGGCGAGGAGGCTCCGAGCCGCCGGCCCCGCGGTCCGGCAGCATGAACATCCTGCTGGAGTTCTTCGTGGTGACTTTCCGAGTGCTGTGGGCATTCGTGCTGGCCGCGGCCAAGTGGCTGGTGCGGCCCAAAGAGAAAAGTGTGGCGGGGCAGGTGTGCCTAATCACCGGGGCGGGCAGCGGCCTGGGCCGCCTCTTCGCCCTGGAGTTCGCCCGGCGCCGGGCGCTGTTGGTGCTATGGGACATCAACACGCAGAGCAACGAGGAGACGGCGGGCATGGTGCAGCACATCTACCGGGAGATGGCCGAGGAGGCAGCCGCCGCCGCCCCCGGAGGTAAGCGGCGGGCTCCCCGCGCTGTCCCCGCCGCCCTCGCCGCTCACCTGCCCGGCCCTGGCCCGGGTCTGCGCGCCCGGCGGGTCCAGCCTGGGGCAGCGCTCACCTGCGGTGGGCCCTGAGAGCGGCTGCGGGCTGGAGCCCGCTGCGCGCAGGGGTATCGGACGCCCCGACGGTGCCCTTGCCAGCCAGGGCCGGCCCTGTGCCCGCAGCGGTGAGCGCAGACCTGCTTCGCGGAGCCTCGGACTCCAGCAGCGGCCTTAAAATCTGAACCTTTTCTTAAAACACTTAGCAGCGGTAGTAAATAGCTGACGCCTGGTGTACTGCAGTGACACCGAAATAAATAGAAGTTTTGGTGGTTTGGAATTGTATTTGCTGTTTCTGCTTGACTACTTGTTTGAATGTCAAAATATGAGCAAGAACTTTATTGCCCCCCACCCCTTCTGTTCTCTTATCTGTGTTCTTTAGTAGCCGGAGATGGAGAGAAAGATGTGCTGCCCCATTGCAACTTGCAGGTTTACACGTACACCTGTGATGTGGGCAAAAGAGAGAATGTCTACTTGACAGCTGAGAGAGTCCGCAAGGAGGTTGGCGAGGTGTCTGTCCTGGTTAACAATGCTGGTGTGGTCTCCGGACACCATCTTCTGGAGTGTCCTGATGAGCTTATTGAGAGGACCATGATGGTTAACTGTCATGCACACTTCTGGGTAATTATAAACTCCTTTCTGCTGCCGTTTTTGGTAATTAATTTTGGGAAATGAAGTGCTGTAACTGAACTCCTATCTCCTTGAGTTTTGCACTTGCTCCTTTTCACTTGTAAGATTACTGCTTTGGGGATTTCTTCTTTTGAACTGACTGTTCTGTTTAACAGGAATGCTGGTATTAAGACTGTTAGCAAATAGTTTTAAATCAGCTCTATCCTCCTAGAATCCAGAGTTCTAAGTCTTGTGGCCGTTTCTGTAGCTCTGGATATTAAATCCTTTACAAGCAATAATCTCTGAATCTCCTGAAGGATTGTTAATGAACGACTTCTCAGTCTTCCTCACATACTCTTCTGCCAGCACACTGCTAGCTTTAAGATGCTGTTTTAATGATGGTTACAATAGCAAACTTGCACATTTCTGGAAAAAGTCTTTAAAACCCCTGCTGAAAATATTGTTTGAATTGCCTTGGAGGCAAATTGTTCCTTTTGAAGGCTGGGAGGAAAGGCGAAAAAGATTTCTCAAGAAATCAAGCCAAGAACACTTTTTCAGGAATCCTGCATATTTATTTCTCTGGGGGCTGCCTGTAGAAGTAAGAAAATCTTAACTATGGTTTCTGGGATGATATTGTGTCCGCAACTAGCAGATGCTAATTAAGGAGAACAAGTATGTGATCTTACTCTTTTTGTCCGTCTAAACGTTGTTTTCCCGTGTGGTTTATTTTTAAACCCATGGTGGTGTGGAGTTACATAAATTGGAGTGTTGAAGGAGGGCATGATGCACACTTGGGTTAGCATTAGCTGTCAGACTGAGACCATTGTTAGTATTAAAACTGTTCTTTGATTCCTCAAATAAGGTTACGAAATACACTTGCATAACAATGAAAGGATTAAGCAATGTGAAATATACTTCATCTTAAACCTACTTCGACTGATCTTACCTTTTCATAATAAAATTTTGTAAAATGCCTCAATTTCAAAACTTAGAAGGCCCTCCCATGCCAAACTTTTTTAACATGGAAATGAGATGCCGTTTCATAACCCTGAAGGAGCCCCTTCAGATCAGCACTGTGAAACACTTAATGGCAGAGCAGTCTCTTTCCAATGTATTGTAAAGCTTGCGGAGAGTGCACAGGAGATAGTACGTTTAGAAACTCTTCTAAACTCTGAAAGTATATATTTTAAAGCAGTCTGAGAGGTTCTGAGAATGCACATGGGACTTCTTTTAATTAAGAGTTCTGTGTGTTCCCCTTAATAGAAGTTAAATTGGTGGTCAATCCAATAGAGATGTGTAGTAGATTTAATGACTGTTATTGATGTGGCTTGCATGTTGAATTGTCAGTTTCCAAGAACTCTAAATTATGACATCACCATGAGTTAAAATATGGGAGGATCCTAAATTCTCCAGCTGTTCTTCCTTCACGCCTAAGTCATACACTTATTTATAACAGTTTCGGAGACCTTTTTAAAGCTTTCTGTGTGTTCTCTTACAGTTATAGAAAACTAAACTTAGAGTCTAGTATTGCTGTGATTGGGTTTCCATAATAGTTCCATTCATCTCTAAATGTTAGTGTGAAGTGACTTCAAAATAAAAAAAAAAGAAAAATTACTCCAAGAAGGTATAGCTATGTCTGGACTGCGGAACTTGAGATCTTGGCTTAAGTTTTAAAGGAGTAGTCAACACCCTTTAGATTTAATTGAGGATCTGTTCATATGTAAACTTCCTGTAGATTCTGTGTTCTGCTTTGCTTTTATTTTTGCTGTTGGCAAAGGTCTTTTCCTTGTGTTCCCCTTCATGATCCCAGAAAAGGTTGGCTTGACCACTAGTGGGTGGACTTCTGTTGAAAGTAATACTACTTAATTCATAAGATATCATCTGAATCAGCTGATTTGAAGCCAACTTTTTTGATGCAAGTCAATGCTGACTTAAATAGAACAATGTGTCTAGATGTGTGAAGTCTTATACAGCTAGTCTTTTCCGTGTCAGCTAAACTGGTGGTCCAAAAGCAAAGCTAATACTCTGGAGCATTATGTAGGCTTTTAAGTATTCTTGGAGGGCGTTTAGTCCAAAAAGCTGTAAATGGATTTTGTAAAGACATGGATCTTACATGTAATATTGCTTCAGTAGTTAAGTGTCTGTACTTTGTGGGGCTTTGGTGTCTTGGTTTGGTATTTTTTAATGTGGTTCAGGAGAAATTCTTTTTCATCCCTTGATCATTAATTAAGCCTCAATGTGTTTCTATATAAAAACCTGAAAATAGGGCTCTAGTACTGTCCCTTGGAACATTTGACATCAGATTAATTGCCTGTTCATGCAGAATGCAGGTGATCTGATATTGCTTTTGTTAGCAGCTACCGTCAGAAGGCTGCCCAACTTCTGCAGTAGGCAGTGACATGAAAATCTGTCACAGTTTTGCTGTTGTGACTCCAACTGGGCTGTGTACCATATCACAAACTGGCAGTCAAGAGAGCCTTAGCAGCATGCCACAGCCTAAACAGATGCTTTCCATTTTGCTGACATGCATGATTTGTGTAATCCTTCCTATGAGTGTTCTATATAAACATGTCACCACTGCATCATGTAGCAATTTCCACAGCATAAAATCCTCTGCAGTATTAAAAACCTGTTATTTCATGCTGTGATAACTTGAATGCTTCTGATATTGAAAACATAGGGACAAAATCCATTCCTGGTTTGAAATAAACCAGCTCTGGTTTACTATAATTTGCAGATGCATAAAATTGTAGCAGGAATGTAACACTATCTTTCCTGCCAGTCTGTTCAAGAATAATAACTTACTTGGCTGCACTTCTCAATTATTAGAACTGAATTTCTACAGACTAGGAAATTTTCTTGCTGTGATGTGTCAGGATTCAAATTAAAAAATATTAAGTCACAATATAACTTAAAGCTGTTGCTGAATCAGATTTAACAAATATAGGAATAAGATTTTTTTTCTTGTTGTTTTACCATAAAGCTGAAGTATCAAAATACTGTGTTTAGGTAATGGCACTGTATTGAATAAAACTTACAAACTTTTAATTTTGGGACAATTTGAGAGTCTTGTACCTACTCTAACGCTTTTTCTGGAAGAATAATCTATTGCTGGATAAATAGATATTAATATTGGACATTGCTATAATATCTGGGCATTCCTTCTAGTTTTGGTCTCTGGGGAAGGGGGCAGGGCGATGAGCAGATTCTGAAATTCTGTGACATGCAGATCCTTCTGTACAACAGGTCTTCAGTATTCAGCTCTAAGAGATCAGTGATCTGTGTTTCCCTATCATGTGGATACTCCAAGTATTTCAGCTTAAAGCCTTCCTCCTAGAGTTCTCTTCAACTTACCATAAGGGGGAAGCAAAAGCATTCTGCTCCAGGTCTGTCATATTAAAAAAAAAAAAAGAAATCCATATAGAGAGAGACTAGGGCCCGGAGTTTAAAGACTTTTGTGTATGCTTTCTTAACTGGAGTAGTTTTGTTAATTTATTTAGAACTGTTTGATTTTTTTGAAGGTATGCTGTAGGAACTGAAGTAATTTTTTCGATGGCCCAGCACAGGTACAGGGGGAGATAAATACTGATTAGAGAGAGAAACAGTACTCAAGTATTTAGGGAATTTATGAAAACCTCTAAAATTTAAATATACTTTGGGAAGATGGTTAATATAGAGTTACTAAACCAAATACCTGCTGATGCAGCTGCTGTACTTATCAATCTCCTTAGACTGACAGGATTGCTAACTGCTAATTATAGTTATCAATAATGTATCAGTATTTATGCATTGTTGTTTTCTCTTCAAGCTCCCTGGCGTTAAATAAAGCTCACTTATGCCTATAGTTTTAGTTCCAATACAGAAGTAGTACACATAGTGTGCACGTGGAATCTTCTACAGAAGAAAAAATAGCTTATGTTATTTGAAACTATACCCTGCTAAGTCTTGTGTCCTGTTGACATGGTAGTTTAATTGTTGTTACCAGTTTAGGATTCTAGCACCTATGATCAAGTATAGAGGCAGTATTCCCCTGACAGGTCACCCGGCTATATTTAGGATTTTGGATGAGTGGAGTTAGCTTTAATTGGGTTCTTCAATTTTTTTTTATTTCATGATGATATACCCCAATATGCACAAGTTCACTTACAAAGTTTAATCTGCATGTTCTTGACTTTTTTTCTTTGAAAAATGAGTCAGATCAAGTTCAAGCAAAACATTTCTGTGTGATCCAAAAAGTATCATCAGAACTACCTCTTCCTTTGCACAATTATTCCAACTACATGCCACTAGTAAATTACCCTGGACAGCACATATGTTTCATATACTGTGGTAGCATGCTGGGTAGTGAGTATGAAGGAAAAAGCAATCATACTCTTAGCTACGGAAATAGTCATATTAGTCATACTTAAAACTTATAAGTGCCTTGGTATGTTCTGCTGTTCATATGTTTTTTGGGTTCATTTCTCAAAAAAAAATAGAGGTACTCTATCAAATGATAGCATATTATCTTCCAGATGCTGACCCTAGAACACTGCACTTTCCCATTTTATAAAGCAGTGTACTTAACACAAGTTTTGGAAAATAAAGGGGTGGATATATACTTCTGGAGTTAAAAGTTAAGTCTTGTAGGGACAAGACTACTGGTTCAGAGCTTTCCTCATGGATTTACTTTATGGTCTATGAGGACTAGCATTGTGTCAAGCACAGTTGTCAGTGACCAACATGCAGTCTTTAATTTTGTAGCCTGTATCTTGCAATTTGTGTCTATCTGTAGTTTAGCTTTGTAATCATGTTTTATTATTAGTGATCACTTTAAAAACTTCCATGTTTTTTCGTTTATTTTTTTTTAAGTTTTCTCTTCCTTTTTTATGGAGGCACCAACCCAAACCCTTTAATTAGATACATGTAGGTCTGAGCTTTGACCATAACACCAATCTTATACCAGCTTCAGAATAGTACTGGAAGAGGATAAAAATTAATCTTTAGGCAATGTACTCATCTGAAGAGTCAACATGCATAATTGAGCCTGTAGGCATGGGGTGGTGGGTAGGTCTTAGTCTTATGAAAAATGCCTCTTCATTTGCCTTGTGTAGGAATCATGAGTTTGAGCATTTATGACTGGGATTCCACAGTGCTGCTCACCAAACTGTAGTTGTTCCACATGTTTCTCAGCTCTAGTCCCTAAGGGCTATTGAGTCTGTTCTGTCCTGGTTCTTCACTGTCTGCTGTATCTTGATGATAAATAAGTAGCTACATATCAAGGATTGTGAGCAGAATAAAGTACGGCACTCTTGGTTAGCTAGCAACACTCAGGGCTGTGGGAAAATCATACTGAAGATTCTCTGAATGTGTTACAACACCAGCCTTCCTACATATACTTTCTGGAGCATCTTCCTTGTATGATGGAGAATGCTGACTTCTTTTGTTCAAATGACAGCTGAATTTGTGCATTTCCCTCTCACTGATGATGTGAAGTATTTGATTTTCATCCCAGTCAGTTAGCAACTCTAAAATGACCTTCTGAAATGTTTTCCTTAAACCACTTCAGTTACACCTGACCTTTTTGACAACTTCTCTCAGACATACTTTGGAATTTAATTTGCTGCACCATTTGAAAGGTGCATGGATCTTAGAGTCTCAAAGAACAGAAAATAGAGATTCTCAGATTGTAACCCATGGATTGTTTGTTGCCTGTAGATTGGTGTCCAAAATGATAGCATAAGGTGTGATCAGACAGTTGCTTCCATGCACTAAACCATATTAAACTTGAAGAATTTAGGTGAAAACAGCAATATGTTTCACAGAAAAGCATTGTGAAAGTTCAGTTAAGGAAAGGGAAAGTTGTCCTGAAGAGACCATGCCAAGTCTTCTCAGACTACTTGAAACATATCTGAAGTATTAGTTATTAAGTTGCTTGCAATTCTGCATCCATCTTAAATGAACCTGGAGTTGCAGTATAGCTTGCAAAGGTAAGGCATTTGAGATAGTCTCACTTTAGTCTCTCTCCAATGACTTTTTCTGAGGGATGGAGACTTGTCAGCAAACTGTGTGAATGTTTCCAGGATTGCTGATCTTCTCTGAAGGCATAGTCCTGCATGAGTGATCAGTGTGATGGTCATATTTCTTCTTCTTGTGGAACACAGTAGGTCAGCTGGATAAGCAAAAGCCTCTGACCTGGCTTTAGTCTGCAATTATGCAGTTACTTGTGAAGCATTTGGGGAGACAGGAGAATCTTGAATGTGATGATGGTCTTTGCCAGTATGATGCCTAACCTTGCTGCAAGTGGTGAGAGCAGCTCTTCAGTGTTTCAGAGAAATATTCATCTAAAAGACCACGTGTATGCCTTTCTTGTCCTGTTAGGAGGGCAGTGGAGTTTAAAATTCCAGATTCTTCCATCTACAAGTAACATCCACCTTTACTTTATGAAAAGCAGCTACGTTAATGTTACGACATTGTTATTAACTTTCTGTAATAACCTAGTGACCATAGCAGAACTGTAGAAGACAGCTGTGTTCGTGTGCTCAATGGTGGAGAAAAGCAATCCTAATTATGACGCAGCCAAGTGTCCTGCTAACCCAGTGTTTGCATCACTGCCTAAGACCTGTTTTAACTGATCTGTGTGGGTAAGCAATCCTTTTTCATAGCTCTCAGTGTCATCAATTACTCTGACTAGACAGACTGAGGAAAGATGAATGTTATGTTTTCTAGCACCATCCCTGCCATTTTAGCACTGCACTTCTTAAATCTCTTCTACTTTTATCCTTATCAGCTGTGAACTATTATTCTCTCCAAATGTTTCTCATGCTTTGATTT
>VYZQ01049655.1:0-18646 GCA_013400655.1 Mystacornis crossleyi
ATTTTGGGGGGAAAAACAGTCCTGGCAGAATGCACACAGTTAAAAAAATCCATTATTAACCACTGTTTGTTTAAAACCAATCTGGAAGTGGTAACACCAGATAACATTGTGTCTATAGGCCTTGAACAAAAATATAATGAAGACTCTTCAACAGAGCAAGCAAAGCCAAAAAATGTGTACCGTGGGAAGCTACTGGGAATTATTCTGGTGCACCAGAACTTTGCGCTTCCTGTGGAAGCCCTTTTGTGTAAGGATAACAGAGGAAGACAGGATACAAGGCAAAAAGTACTGTTCTGTCATTTTACAGATCCAAAAAAAAAGTACCTTGGATTCATTTTGATCTGATTTTCGTGTTCTTTTCATTATTTCTTCGATTCTCTGTTAAAACATGGAAAACATTTGCAATGACATACTGAGCTTTGTATTTCAGCATTCTGGTTAAATGTTCATCAACCATAATATATATTTGTATTTCATGAGTGTACTATTTTAATCACTGTTTTTAAGGTTCACAAACCAGAGTTGGCAGTTTTTAAAAAAACACACTTCTACTTAATTGCATCTGAGACATTTGCCTGTTCATTTTAGGCTGAGAATTCAAAACAGGCTACCTTTTTTCTTTCAAGCCTTTCCTGCATATTTTGCTGCATAATCCTCTCCCTTTCTAGTCGCTGTCTTTCAGCCTCTTCTTGAGCTTTTGCTTCAGCTTCTTCTCTCTGAAAATAAAACAAAAAGAAGAGAGAACCCAGTGCATAACTCATTCCCAGCAGTAACAGCAAAGAGGTTACAGATTCTGGTTCAACACAGGAACATCAGACAGTCACTATTTATTATGACCACACATTACAAGTAAATGTCAATTACCCAGCTACTGACATGAAATATATATTACTATAACATTCAGAAACTGAAACTCAACTATACTGAGGCAATGCAAATGTTCTGAATGTTGCTGAGCTACTCAATGTTGTTGTTCAAACTATGGTCGGGATGAACATTTGGCTAACAAGGATAATCTACAAAGTAACAACACAGAAATTAAATTTGAATGCGTCAAGGTTAACTTAAAAATCTTGGCAGTCAGCTATTGCTACCAAGACACTTGGTACTGAACATCTTTTCTTCCTTCTATACTGGGGAATCTTCTCCAGCATGGAAAGAAGATAGAAACATAGTTAACACTCTGAGTAACTGTTATGAACAAATGTTTAAAGAAATATCCAGACACATGGCAAAGCCCTTCATAAAATACAGCTCTTTGAACACAAATAATTTCAATGTAAAACTGCTTTAATTTTCAGAATTAATCTAATTTAAGGAAAGCTTGCTTTCTGCAGAACAGCTCCCTTCAGTTCAAAGGATGCCTTTGTAAAGTACATGGATACTTGCTGTGGAAGACTATTCAGTGACAGGAAAAGCAGACTTGGAAACACTCCTAATCTTTCCTTGAGAGGAATCAAGAGTAAACCAGATTACTTTCCAGACAGTTCACCTCCTTGTAACTCGTAGCAGTCCATTGGTAAAGTGGGCTCAGTACAAATATTTTACATATGCAAAACAGCATCCCTGATGGCTAAAAAGAATATTCCAAAACAGCTGCTTCTATCCACACTTGAATTTATTAAATGCTAGGAAAAAAAATATAAATCACAGAGACCAGGGCAAGGAAAGGACCTACAGACATTCTCAAATCCATCTCAGACAGAATGAACTCAGCTTTGCATCATGCCTGACAGAGATTTGTCAAAACCATTCTGTAAAAGAAAAATCAAAGGCAACCCTCTCAAAACCACAGCAGCAACTTCTTCCAGGAACAGAACTGGAGCCACAGACCTGCTGCTGAAGCTCTGCAAATTTTTCCTGCTCTTCCTGTTCCCGGCGGATCCTCTCCTCTTCAGCTTGTCTTTGCTGTTCTTCGTAAGTCAGTCTCTTTTCCTCCGCCTGCTTCCGGAGCCCCTCCTCTCGTCGTGCTTTTTCCTCAGTTGCTCTCCTGGCCACTTCTTCTTCTCTGATTCTAGAGTTTCCAAGGTACAGATTATTGGGTATTTGTTTCTTTAAAAGTGTGCATGCACAAGAGACAGACTGGGAAAGCAAGAAAGTTCTATGCGCTCCAGTCAAAAAATAACTGCATGAAGACACCTTCTGGTGTGGATTTACAAATACCACCATCCAGACTGGTCAGAGGGAAAATCAGAATAACCTGGAAGAAATTATCTGTGAGTAAATGCTCTTTGCTGATTAAGTCAAGGCAGGTTCTCCAATAATTGAATGTTTGACTGAAAGCTGCATTAAGCAACGACCATTTAATAAAAACAATCTGCAACCATGACATGAATGAAGCTTTTAATAACTGTGAGACATAAATTTAGTGGGATTTCTAAAAGACTGTTTTTTCTATAGCCTGAATTCAGAGATACACTAAAGGTGTACACTGCCAGCTCTTGCAGACATACAAAGAAGAACTGCTGACATATTTCTGATAAAACACCTAGAGTGGATTATATGCAAGTTTCTGACAGCTTCATATCCACAACTGGGAAACAGACAAAATCCGATGTTCCACCATGTTCATAAGCAGAGAGGTGATCCCTGATCTGCAATAAAATTAGTCAGCACTAACTTAGCAATTTTATTTTTAACAATTTCTATGCAGTGAACCAAATGCACACTGAGTTAACAATTTGAATTAGTTGCCTGCAACATTCCTGACTGATATTTCATATCACTAAAAAGAGATTTAAGGTACCATCAAACCCCTGCCTAAGCTGATCAAAGGAAAGTTTCATACAGAGAGGTTGACTCTTTCAAACCAAATACAAACAAACCAAACACAAGTGGTGCAAAAAGCACGTTCTAGTTTTGAAACAAAAGCCCCACTGGTGACTGGAAGGAAAAAGAACCAGTGATTTCACAGGGACTCTGCATTACATATATACTGAGATATAAACTGGCAACCTGTCCCAGATTGTTGCCAGTGCCTCTCAGCTTCAGGAATTGGATTAATGTTTACAGGAACTTAAATTAAAACTTAGAAAACATACACAGCTGTAGTGCACCTTCCAACCACACCCCATCACTGAAAGAGCATCCCTTCCTTCCCCCCAGTTGCTACCTTTCTTCTTCCTGTCTCTGAATTCTTTCTTGGTCTTCACGCTCTCTTTGCTCCCGTGCCAGACGTCGCTTTTCTGTCAAGATTTTAGCAGCTTCTTCAGCTGTGGTGGTCCCTGCTACTGTTTTGCCACCTGATTCTGCAAAAGTTAAAAGAACCTCCTGTTAGAAAGCTCCAGTAATTTAAAATTAAGGAAGATATTATCACTGTGAGACGAGATCTTACGGCCAACTGATTCAGTATCTTTTCAATCACTGCTCATCACACAGCAAGTGCATCCTTATCTAAAGGCCTGCAAGAGCCAAAGGGGAGCCCTGAAGATGCAGAGCCATGATATCTCACTGACACTGAAATAGTAACAGCTGATTTCAACAATGTTCCAGCCATATTCCAGATGATACACTTGAACATAGTCTTCAATTATCACAGCACTTAAAAACATGTCTCTGACAAGACACCCTTATTTCTGTAATGCTTGAACACTGAAAAGAAAACTGAAAAAAATACTGCATTAGGGAAGATCTTTAACTTCCTTCTAATAAAACTGAATGCACATGACCCTGAAGAAGAAATTATCATTCTTTTATTTTTCTTGTTTCACAACATTAACATTCATGCCTTTATATTTATATAGTATCTTAGGATGCAAATAATCATCATTTTATCTGGCCCTGAAGGCATATACTAATGACTTCAGTAATATCATATTTCTATACATTAGCAACAAATCAATTTCCAATTTACATGGAGATCAAAACATCTTCAACCACCAGGTGGGTAGATCTTTGCAGGTCCTGCTGTTTATGTTTCTTCATGACCTGACTGGTGTTATGGTGTCTGAACATCAGAGCCACTATCATAAATTAACACTAGGAAAACAGTCAAAACAGAACCATCTTGCCATCCAGCTGCTCTCAATATATATTGAAAGAACTCATATTTCAATCAGTTATTCCCATTCTCTAGAAATCTTTGTTTGAATGTGATTTAAGAACTCATCATCTAAATATTCAGAGAATTAGCTCTTGATGTTAGTAGAGCAGCAGCATCATAATGTTGGTGAGCACCTGCCTTTCTCCTGAACATTTCACAAATCAGCACATATATGTTTGCTTAACATCAGCATTTGCTTAACATCAGCACATATTATGTTTGCTATAAAGCCCTCAAGTCAAGGTAATTTTAATGAATTATGACATCAGGGTTTGACCACTTGGTTTGCTTCTGACCTGAAGACAAATCAGTCAAAACACAATGTCATCAACAGGATGACAATAGTTCTTAATACCTGAAAAGCTGCTTAGGCCCCGTAGACACGTAATCACTACGTGCAGATGCAGGTATAATTACACAGGGCAAACTCTCAGCAGCTGAATCATGGCTGTCTTTTGTGCATAAAAATTGCTTTTGTAGTCCTAGGAAAAGCATTTCAGCACTGACGGAGCGCAGGCACAGAAAGCGTTCTAACATTTAGATCTATCCAAAGCTGAGACAACACTACCTCCCCCAGACAACACACTGCTTCTGATTTGGGGAAAAGTTGCAGTGATGTTGGTACTAACAAAAATCAGCCATGACTGTTCCAAATTTGAAAAGGGTCAGTCAAAAGGGGTCCTCCTCCTCCTGAACAAGAAAGGCCATTTTGCATTTATAAAAGCCATTAGGAGATCTGCCTATTCAAGACAGGCAGATGCTTTTCTTCCTATATTCTGTAACTTAATAGGTTTCATTTACTGTTGCAGGTGTACAGCCACGAAGAGGTCAAAATGTCTCTCTCTTGCTCTGCCATATGAGTGTACTTTCTGTTCAGACTACTCAATTTTTACAGCAGAGGCCATTTTTTGTTGCACATTTGAAATCTCTCCTATCAAATCTGGTTAACATTTAATGTCAGGTTTATTTCCCTATTTCCCCTCCTCAAAACTGAACCTAAATAAGACAACCTAATGCTCAGCAAGAAGTCCAAAGGTTTTAGACTTTTAAGTTCTAGGTTTACAGCATGATAATGACAGCTTAAATATGGTATCTGGTATTGACAGAAGGAAATTAGTCACAACAGTTCAGAACACTGCAGATATGGAAAGAACAGGGGGAAAAAAAAACCTAAAGAAAGGGTTGGGGACCTTCCCGCTGCATTTTCACTTCTGCAGTTTTACTGATGCTTTCCATCCGGGTACTTCAATACTGTTTTCATTTCCATGTACCCCTCTACAGCCTGTTTCCATGGGGCAGGACATGAGACTTCCCAACACGATTCCTACCACGCTTTAAGAATATTTTGAGTCTTTTACACTCAGCGCCCTTTTCCTTGTACTCCTAGCCATTAGTGAGAAGAACAGTCTTTTCATCAAAGCACCTTTTTGGAAGGGAAGGGGAAAGAGAAATAAGCAAGAGAAACAATCTCTGAACACTTGCAAAATGTAGTACTAGCTGGATGGAGGGAAGATTCCAACAGATTCCAAGGTAAGCAGTTAATTCACAATTAATTTAGGAATCATATTTCAAAGTCTTCAATACCCAGACACAAAATGTGAGGCTCCATGATAGTTTATTACCTATCATCATGCATAAGGTGAGAGCTCATGAAGGAGCACTTCCTATGCTTTAAGTTGAACAAGTCTTTAATTCTCAGAGAAGCTGCGAGAGGCTGCTGCCAGAAATGACAACTGCTCCAAGTCACTGAAAAATAAAAAGTGTTTTACTGCAGAACAGTATATTGCAGTAGGAAGACACAAAAAACAAGACAAAAACTTGATTGCTGTCAGCAACAGGCAAACAAGTTCAGTTTGAAGGAGAAGAGATGGGATGAATATACAAGTGCACAAAGCTGAAATTAGGCTAAACCTACAAAACCTAGAGACTGATTTGACACATGCCATTCACTGGTGTGCTCTGACTTCAGAAGCTGTCTGGGACAGTGAATTGCATCAACCCACAGAGTGAACTGCTGACACAGATGTGTAAAATGAAAATTGCCCTGAAAACTGAAAGCAACTTTTTCTTTTTAAGAAAAAAAAAATTGCCTCACATAGCAATGTTGCAGTGTACCAGAAATTCAAAGAGAGAAATTAAATCATCTCTTATGCTGAAGAACATGCCCACTATTTCCTTCTGTTCTATGTGTCAAAGAAAAAGAGCTTTGCCCAGCCTCAGTAGGAATCACTACGAAGACGAGTATCTTGAGATTAGAAATAAACTAGAAGGGAAACAGATAAACTGGGTTAATACAGTTTCAGAAGTCAGTGTAGAGAGGAGACAGATCAGGCATCCAAGGAACAAGGACATATATTCTCGTTCCAGAACAACTGGAAGATACAGGACTAGGACACATTGTTATGGAGGCTTACTGATCACAATCAACTGATGACATTGATCAGAAAGCGATGATGCTCTGAGGCACACAAGACATTTATCCATAGTATGGCAGCACATCAAGGGATGGGCATTCTGACTGCAAAGACAAAGGAAATGACACCAAAGACGGATGCACAACTTCATACAAACATCCACCTCTGACAGCCAGGCTTCCTTCCACAGGAATACATGCACAGAGAGCTGTACCATGAGTTCTTCATCTCAATGACACTCCTTCACATCCAACATGAGCAGTGTCAGGAGGAGCCTCAGAAGTGGCAGCAGAGAACAGCAGCAGCTGAGGAATGCACACAGGAACTGCACATGCAGTAACGTGCAGCAAGCACATAGTCCCACTTACCTGGTGTCTGGGGGATTCACCCCAGTACTGCCCAATGGCTGTAACTTACATTCTAAACATCCCTCCTTTTCCTGTCAAGGGTCCCTTAAGTCCTTCTCCACAGTGAATTGCCTGCCAGACCTCATCAGAAGGCTCCCCCAGATTCTGTCGGAGATGGCAGCTGGCATTTTTCCCAGCAAGGGACAGAGGCTGGGCTCACGTGGCACAATGAAGAGGACTAGGACACTAATTGCTTATCTGGTATATGGCTCTCCGTAATCTACCAGGATAATTTCTCAGTATGACTTGTGAACTGATCACTCTTCCCAAGGCAGCAATGATTACACATTCACTGGTATTTAGGCCAAGGCAGCCTTGGAGTGTTGTGACAACTCTCTCTCAGCCTGTGATGAACAAGAGCTGATTCTGTCCTCCAAGCAAGTCTCTACCGGAGCATTTTAAGAACTATCAACTGAACTGAAAGACCTTTGTGTAGTTTAACTACTGACTTTACAAACCTAAGCTAGTAGATCCCGCAGCTAGAGCAGCTGAAGCCCAGAAGGCAAAGAGGATTTCTGCTTTTCTTAAAATTACAGTACAAGTAGTAATATTGAAAGCTCCTGACTTAAATCTCCAAGTCAAATAAACCAATTACTGCATTAAAATTCACATCCCAAAGTCATACTATGTAAAATTATTATATAATCAGCAATAAACAGCTTATGCCTTAAAGCATCCTACCCTCCAGTGCTCTGCCTCACAAGCCAGTTGTTTCCCCCGTCCTAGCACACACTGGAGAGGCCTTGAGCAGGAGTGAGTCAGACACTGAGAAACACCCACCTTCTTTGGTCTTCGTGCTAGCTGCTCCAGCATCCCTCTCCAAGGCTGGGGAAGCACCTTGTTCTTGTCCCATTCCTTCTGTGGTCTTATCCTTTGGTTTGCTCTCTGCTTCAGTTTTCTTTTTGGTAATGTTTATAACACCTGGTGTGAGAGATGGACGCTGGATAGGTGCTGGTTTAGAGACTGGAGTAGGAGATGGTGGTCTTTGTTTCGACATGCCAGGTGAAGGTGGGCGAGTCTTCTGTCTGTTGAAATAAAGAATATTTTTCAGAGCTAACAATGAAAACCTCAACCACCCATCTGAGGACAGCAGTCTCCTTTGTCTAGTTTATATTACATACCTCACTTTTAAAAATAAATCCACCCACAAACTACTGGTGCCTTCCCCATAAAATTCAAACCAGGATTCCAAAACACCTTAAGCACCCAGACTTGCTACTTGTGGGCTAACATCAAAACAGGACTGCTAGCCCAGATCTCCAGGTACTCCACATCTAGGATAAACCTCATGATTCCAATCCTAGAAACTTCCGACATGTTGCTATCTGCTTGAACTTATTCAAAAGCTTGCAGGCCTCCTGCTGGTTTTAGTGCACAGACTGCACAGAAAATCAGGGTGTGTTTCATCTGCACAACAAAGATTGAAGTAAAAGCTGCATCCCTACGGGGGAAAGGGAAATTGGACCCAAAATGAAGTCTTTTCTGTACAAACAAGGTATAACACAGGTCATCCAAACTCTTAATAGCTCAGCTATCTTGAGACAGGAAGCAGCCTTCATTTTGTGCTGAATAAAAGATGTTTACACATACCTGACTGCAGAAGGTATTTAATCTGGACATGTACCTGACTGCAGAAGGGGATGGAGGACGCTTCACCAAGTTAGCAGGAGAGGGGGATCTTCTATGGGCAGACATGGATGGCGAGGGAGGGCGCCTCCAACCAGAACCCGGGGACGGTTTTTCTGTCTCTGATTTCTAGAAGATACACAAAACCAAAATACTGCTGACTCTCTACAATACATTGCAGACAGAGGAGCTGTGATTCCACCAAACAAACAAGTTCTCAACAAGATGCACTCTGAATTTCCTTTATGTTCCAAAACACAAACCTGGTCTGTGTTTAATCTTTACATAAATTAAACTTTGGGAACCTTAAGCGGCAAACAATACGCCTTCAAGATACAAGAGAGATCAAGTACCATAAAATTCCAATTTGATTTTAATACTGTATATTTTTTAGGCAAATGCTACTGTACATTTCATTAATGCTTATTGAAAGTCGCAGCAAAGAGGTAAAACAGGATCCCATCCTGAGCTGTTCCAACCCCCTGGATTACTAGAAACTTAATTCCTGTGGGTTTTCAACAAACCTGGGTTGAATCAGGTGAACTTGCATCAGATGAAGATACAGACGACTTCAACCTGTCGATGCTACGGCTGCGCACTGGCACTTTAGGTGCTGGGACTGGGGAATTGATGGAACTGGCTGAAGCTGAACGAGGACAGAGGTGAGATTCTATAAAAGTTAGGAATTTGACAAGACAAAACGAGAACCAAGTGCACAGCATAAGAACAGGAGAGAAGGAAGAGGGAGAAAAAGAGAGATTGTGTGTGTTAGAAACCATACAGGGAAACACCACAGGCAGCGCACAGTGCAACGGGTCATGGACAGACACCACCACCACACAATTAGTACTTGGGAAGCAACAGCACCAAGAATAAAACCACTCTGGAAAGCAGCAGTTTGGAGTAGACAAAAACAAAATGCTTTTCCAAAAATGGACCAAATTTGCAGTACACCAGCATTACTTCAATTTTAGTCAAGTTGCATTTGATCACAAATGCTTCAGTTTTAATGGCTTAGCATCTTTCCTGACAATTTCTTCATTACAGGTTCAGATTTTAAGCATGTTTCCTCCATACTCAAGGAGGATACCTTCCTTGTTTTCAAAGGTGGTGTAAAAGGAATCTATCAAGAGAAAAAGGTCAACTATTTAACTACAATACCTTTCCTACCTGAAGTGTCAATCTCTTCACATATAATATATTGAAATAAATTTTATCTTACTACTTTTTTCACTAACATGATCATAGACAGATAAGCAAACATAATGCAAAAATATTCTAAAACTAGATACTGGATTCTTCTGTAATTCAAATAAATGGTGACAAATGCCAGCATCTAGTTTTGTAACTTTATGGAAAATACATTTTATTTTTGTATTTGCAGCATTTGTGCAAGGAGACCTGCATCCTGTTTGTGCACAAGTTGTGCTAAAGCACAGGTACTTTTCTACTGAAACGAAAAAAGTACCTCTAAGTAAACTTATAAAAATGTATCTTTAATTCAGCAATAGTGAGTGTCACATGCTAACAGTAACAGAAAAAAAGATGGTATTTCCCCACATGACATGAACTGAAGTATTCAAGGTAAAATAAAAGCAGCACATACACAGGTGTGTAAAAATATGACTATTGACTACAAACCAAAAAATAAAAACTGATTATTAGACAAGGGGGACAGTGTGGAAATGTCACCATTACCGACAAGTACCAAGTGAAGTGGTGTAAGATAAAAAATAAAGATGGGATAACATACTTAAGAGAAAACAAGCAAAACTGGGAACGCAAGTTGTAAGGTAAAAGAGGAAAAAGGGGTCTACACTGGTTCCAAAGATGCATTTACTGGGACATTATTAATTAACCAGTAACAATTCCAGGACATGTGGGATGCAGCCAGGGTGTCTTGCCCACAATGCAAATTCCGGCTCTAGTACTAAACTGAGCCCCAGTGTGCACACATCAGCTCAGTCCGGACCAATACAAAACTGCTCGAGTCAGCCAGGGTTTCTCTCTTCTCCTATTACACCTTGATTTCTACTATCAGTTGAACAAAACCAGCTAAGGGTTCCCTGTACTGAAGATAACCCTATTGTCATGTTCCTACAAGAGTTTCTTCCCCTATAGAAATTAAGGTTTTGCACTTTGAAATTATATGTTTGGAGTTTTTTTCCCCTTTTATTACCTAGTACTGCTCTAATCAGAATGTCTCATACTGATTTGAGGGTACAAATGCAGATCTCTGTCAGTTAAAAAATCCACACACAAAAGCTGCAGAACAAACACCAGCATCTGGTTCTCTGCAGAGCAAGTAAACCAGCACTGGAGTTTAAAAGCCAGTATTATTCTATGTTTTTGTAAAGTAAACATGCAGCACAGCATATGAATTGGGTATTAATGACCACAGAAAATACTAGGTAAGTAATATTACACACAACCATGTATTAACTGTCTGATTCAGACCAAAGTGTAACACAGTTAGCAGCTATCACCTAAGTTCTTGCTTGAAGAGCAACTGCGTAAGACTTTGAGGCTTTGCTGCCCTCATGTTACCTGAGGAGTCCTGTCCATCAGCCGACAAGGTAGCAGCACTTTTACTCCTAGCTAGGGAGGCCTGTGTGGGGGCGAGGAGGCGGCTGATTACGCTACTGTCCAGGGGACTGAGCTGGGAGCGACGAGCTGAATGACAGGAACAAATCAAAAAGGATCCAACATGAAATCATATCATGGAAAAGACAAGCAGTACAAAGCAAAGGAAGACTGAGCATTGTTGCAAATCATTATGGTTTTGGAAGAACAATACTGAAGTCACGGAGAGGGAAATCCAAACTAAAAGCACAGAAGGGTAAAACACTGCAATCTCTTATGCTGCACTTCACATTCTTGCCTTGCTTAGTACAAGTCATTTTAATGTGCAGAGGTGAATGCTGAATCCAGTCAAAGTATGAGACTTTTTGACTGAGCTCTTCAGAGCTACATTCTCTAGACGGCAGGAAAGGCTGTTTTGACAAAATAAACAGAAGACTTTCAAGTCAAAGTGAGCAGTTATGGTCAAGCATTGCCTGCACACACAGATTCACATGGACAGCACCCATCATTCTCTCATACAGGAAAGATTCTGAAGGAGAAATAATTTCAACTATTGGCAACAGCTTCTAAAAAGGAAGGTTTCAGAACTGTTAACTCAGAGGGAAAAAACATGTTAGAGAAGGTGCTATTCTTCAGGTTTAGGAGTTACTAGGAAAGAGGTTATTTGTAACCTAGTGGGGAATACGCAGACCAAAAGAGACTGAAGTGAGAACAGGTTTCTTCCTTCTGCATGCACATGGTTTACACCAGCAGCAGGAACAGAAAAGCTGCTTCTAAACTGAATAATGAAAGGGAACTTAAAAAAGCAAAGGTAAGATTTAACTAAGAAGTGAACAAATCAGTGACATTTTTACCATTTCTGACACTTAAACCTACTAGCTCTCAAATAAATTGCTCTCTTAAGCAGAGAGACATGTTGCTATCTGCTTGCAGTGCTATTTAAAAAAGGCCTTCTTAAAGGATTTCTTTTTTTGTCCAAAAGTAAAAAATTCACTTTTACCATTTTATCTTTTACACTGGGTAACTAAAGAGCCATTAAAAAGTCCTAGAAATTTAAGAACTTAGGAAACTAGTGAAATTAAGCCTATTCAAACTTTAAAGTCTCTAAAAAAATCAGTTTTATGAAACAACCACCTGGTTTTTCTTCCTTTTTCACTTTTTCTACCTCTGGAGAGGATTGGAGTTTACTACTCATTCTACTCAAAGATGTGCTCCTCTTCTTTTCTGTTCCTCCTAGAGACCAAGTGTAAAGGAAGATTATTTTTAACAAGATATTTTTATATATGATTTTCTAAATTGCCATCCCATGCTTTGCTTTTACTAATCAGCTAAAACCATCAATGTATAATTATGAAGCACTATTTTTTCATGACTTAAATGGTTTGGCTACTATTTGTCTGCTTTCCCCACACCCTTCAATTTTTCAGAGGAATAAGGCTGGTTTAAAGACAGTTACCCAATATCTGGCACTGTAATGTGCATAATGGTATTTATGCCACAGTGTATGGACTGCATGAATGCCTGCATGAATGAAAACATTTATAATGGAACTGGGACATGGTTTAAAGTCATCTTCAAATATCCCATTTACTGCCTCCCAATTCTCAAAACAAACTGGTTTCTAGCACCTTTCTGTTCCACCTGTGAACCTTTGCGTGCTGACTGCTGGGAATGTGGAGAAACTTTGTTATTCAGTCTGTTTAATGAGGCACTTCTCTTTGTGGTACCTGGAAGTGAAAGTGCATGGATTAATTATGCTGAAAAACCCAGAGGTCCCCTCCAACACCTGCCCCACTTCCCTAAGAGAGAGAAGAATGATTAAGTTACTTTATAACATTGAACTCTTCAGAAGCAGAAAAACTGAATCAGGGAAGAATCGCTTTATATAAAGCATTAAATCTTGTATTTCTGCATGTTTCTGATCATAGAAACAGGATGTCAGTCACAACAGATTCTTGTTTGACCTACTGAGGCCACACTTGTACAGCTTTTAAAATACACGAGAATTTTAAAAGGCAATTGGTCACATTCTCTATGAGCATGAGTGAGCCTAGAATTAACACAGAGCACAGTATTAAGTGGAGATACTCCATTGACCAAGGCAAGCATCATCTTCTCATTTCCACACTCTGCTCCTTCACGATCCCAGGCACACATGCACGACAGAAGCAATCTGGTTCATTCTGTGACTGTATTTAATGTCCTCTGAATACACCCATCTTACCAACAGACATTTCTCCCCGAGTGTTGGATTGAGAGCACAGGATCACTCTACGTCAACCTCTACATCCTGACCACATAGATCACTTGGAGTCCTGTCCAAATTCATTGTATTTCAGGCCACCTAAGAATATTTTCTCCAAAGCGACTACAGATTCACAAAGGATTTCAAGGTATGACAGTAAGTTTGAAAGCAATCCCAGTTAGTTGATAATTAGTGACTTCCTTTGTAAGCTGTTTAATTTGTATAGTACAGCCCTGCTTCTGACTCATACCCAGGGCTGAACCCTGCAGACACATAATATATAAATACAATTTTAAATCACAAGCAGCCTTCAGTGACTCAGAGCCCCTGCCAGTATAGATATAGTCACTGATTTCTCCACCAGGCGTACCAGTGTATGAGCACCAAATTTTTCTGCTGCATCACCTTCCAACACAAACCAGCAAAACCACCTTTAGCTGTGTCTGTGTCAGGGATTCTTCTAGCAGAGTTTGCTTGATCAGAGGCTGCAGACTGGCAGAACACTGCAGCACAGACCTAGCTGAATCTGCTTTTGTATTAAACAGCTTTTAGCTTATTCATCATTTTAGAAAAAAACGGAAAAAAAAAGAGAGCAAAAACCGCCGTAACTGCAATACAGGCAGGTTCCTATGAAACTCTGGGAAGGTTCCCCATAAGGAAATCTCACGCTAAAACAAGCCAAAACATGTGCTCTGACAAATAGCTTTTACTTATCTTAACAAGTAGATTAGGACAACTTCCTTCCCACTGGCAATCAAATGACTGAAGCTGTCTAACAGAACAAGGCAAATGTTATTTTTGTACTATTTCTATTTCACAGAAATTTTAGGGTGTGAATTAAGGCATGCAAATCCATAGAGATGATGGGAAATTATCTGTGAATCATTCACCAAGATTTGACTTCAGTAACAGAATTACAGAAATAAAAAATAAAAAACCAGCAATTTTTACCCTTGCTCTTCTCTTCTAACAGAGATCACATCAACGGGGTCAAAGCCCTGAACAGTCAAGCTGGATTACATGAAATGCATCTGAGATCAAAATATGAAGTGAGTCACGCAGCAGGGGACGAGGGAGGAGTTTCATTCCACCTCGTGTCTCCTCCCCAGCCCCAGTTCAGCAGTGCCTTGCTCCCAGCAGCCACACGCCCACACTTACTTCGATCTGAGACATTTAAAAGTGCTGCAGATGATGACAGGTGTTTGCTCACAGCAGCCTCTGCTTGTTTGAGGTTGGCTGTGGAGGGCGAGCGTTTGCTGGCTGTGGAGAGAAGTGATAACTTTAGAAATTGCCTTCATACTGAGCTTTTCACACCTTGCTGAGAGCTCACTCTCCAAGTATTACATCCTGAAAGCTATTTCCGCTTTTGTTTAATGAGAAACACAAATCATTCTGTTTTCCTTTGAACAGGCTTGATACCATTAGCACCAGTTAGGAGAGGCACAGAAAAGGTAGAGTATAGAGGAGTCATGCCAGGATTTATTCGTATGTGTGCAAACAAGGGATTTTTAAACCCTGTGCCCCTAACATGTAAAGACAAGAGCTACTGAGGCTGTGTGTTGTTACCAGACTGGCAAGACAAGAGAAAATAACAAAATCTGGAAAATTTCTTTCTTCATTCCTGTCACATACGTATGTCAAAACAGTTTTTTAATCACTAGTTAATAAACCCAAACCAAAACAAATTCTCTTGGAGGGATAAAACCAAGTCCTGAGGAAAGGCAAGTAAGCATTCCTATTTCTGATTGCTTCGCAAAGGTTGCTGTACTTTAGAAATTACCTACTTTTCTCTAAAAGTCACTCTTGAATTAAAGTTTCGCATCAAATCTGCAATTCTTCGGGAAGAAAAACTGCCCCAAGAGGCATTAACTTTTTTTTTTTTTGGTATGTGTATACAGACACATATACACATATAAAAATCACATCTCGTGTGGCAGAACTGCAAGTTTATTACAAGGCACATAAATAGCTGCTTTTTAATTTCAAATAATGTACTTTCAGGATGAACACTACTCCAGAGTGTGAAAGCCTTGGAAAAGCATGTACCTGTTGCTATAGAAAGTCAATAAGCAGAAAACATTAACATACACAGAGTGGTGTGGACCAGCATAACAAACACGTGAAATTCTATACATCCAACACAAGTAATCGATTTTACTGACATACTGGACAGCAAAGATGATTAATCTGAACTCATAAGTGCGTAAGTACCAAAGGACACAGCAGCACTACTCACTACAGAGGCAGCATCTTTTCCCTTTGCCAGCACAGTACAACGGCCCCTTACAGCCAGAGCTAGGACATAAGGATTCCTACGGACAGCCCTATGGGACGCTCTTGTGACAGTGAACAAGAGCAGAGTCCCCATGGGAAAAGAGGGAGAGAGGGAGATCTACTGAGTCTAGTTAAGAAATGAAGATAGGAGCTTAGTGGATGCTTTCCTAACACAACAGAAAGAAGGAAAAAAAAAGGGGGCATTTTATGAATGAAGTCTGAGAACTGGGATAACTAGACAGCCTTAAGAGGTTTTACATACAAAAATCAGGAAACTCGTAATTCATGTATTCGGGTGCTTTTGAAGGGGAAGGCTACCCTCTAGTGTCTGCTCTAAAAAGGAAATCCTGGCTCCTGTGTGAACTCAGCTGAGTCCAAGGCCTCCAAACATCACGGAGACACTTCACACAAATCTCCCTTAGTTCAATTTAGCACCTCAGCACATTCATGAAATCTGAGATTTAGACTACCACTTACTGGGACCCAGTAGAGATCAATGCTTTTTTGATCAATACATCTGCATGATCAAATGGCCTCAACTTTTTCCCTACCTCATTCACAGAACAGCTTTTGCAATTTTAAAACTCTTTTCACTAGGAAAAAAAGCTTTAGAAGAGAGAGGATATTCCTGAGCCAGTCAGTCTGGTTATGTAGGTATTTACTTTGAAAAAGTACATCAAATATCTTCTTTGGGGGAAAGCTAGAAAACCTTCAAGGGGTTTGAAATGAAAGAAGCGCACAGCCCATGTGACACCAACTTCTCTATTTTTCTAATGGAAGGGGGAAAGCAAAATGCAGCAGCAGAGCCAAAGAAAGCACACATCTGCCATGCAGCAGGGCTTGGAACTGGGCAAGGAGCTGGGAAACATGGGATCTTAAGAAAATCACCCAGAGTGAGGAGCTTTCAATCCTCGCAGGGTTTCACTGAGAGAGGGTGCTGCAGCATTGCCTGATGCTGGATAACATTACGCTACATAAAATAAGATCAGCTATCTCTCACTTCCTTCCAAAGTTCTACTAGGACAAGGAAGCTCTTTATTTAGCAAGGACAGACTCTGGTAGCCCCAGTTCTATTCTAATAGCATGTCTCCAGTCCTGCTGCACCTGAACCTCTAGTTCTGCTCAGCAGGCACCACTAAAACACCCCCTTTACCAGGACTGTCATTAAGGATACTTTACTGCACAGCCTGGCCATTTCTCCTGGGAGACCCACATCCTGCCTGTTTCATCTTAGCACTGACAACAATGCCATTAATTTAACACTTGATTCTGTGGCTTTCATCAATTTTTACATTTCACCATCAGCAGGATCCCTGCTGTGGTGTCATGAATCACACTCAACATCCCACAGAACTGATGATGGTCAAGGAAGTGTTCCATTACATGGGCTTCACTTTCCAGAGCACACTTATCACCCAAAACTTCTGCTCTGCCACTCAGTGTTCCTAAATATTACTGCTGACAGATCCAGTTCATGGGAGGCATATTTGATTCTGCTTTTTTTTTTTTTGCACAGCAATACAATAGACAAGAACACCTTTTGTCATAAAATAATTAAAGAATATTTGAAATCAGTTCCCCAAATGGTTCTAATTTTAAGAAATGGGGCTTTCATCTCATATCTGCCACAGAATTTGATGGTGGAAATATAATATTGCATTGAAATTTGCTCTAGATGTGCAGTTACAGAAGGTGCACTATTCAGCCACAATGACGTAATGGAGCAGAGCTCATATGGTGTCATTTTTCAGAGTAAAAAAAAGTAATTGCTGTCTTTCTAAAAATTAAGCAAATATAAGACAAAATGGATCATATAAGGATTTTTTAGAAAGCCAGCTGGTCAAGTATCCCACATGGCTTGAGTAGATTTTTAATAATAATTACGTAATGAGCTCTCAAAGTTAAAAAGAATTACCCTGAAATAGGAAAAAATATAAGAAATATAAAACCAGTCATGGTTCCACACTATCCACCCCACATATCATAGCTTCGGGTTTGAAACATTAACATAAAATCAAACACAATTTTAAAACAATGTAGGTGCACAAGGGTTTGATTAGGACACTGCATTATCTGTTTATTTCCACAGCAATTTTTTTTCCAGACTGCTGCCAAGTTATCCAAATTGATCTACTGTTGCTGAACTATCTGCATAGTTACTTTATGATGCGTAAGTCACAGTTTAAGCACCTATTATTATACCAGGAGCATTTATGTCGGAAGGTATTTTATCTTAAATGTGCTTCAGCAGCACTGAAGATCTTCCTCCACAACGAGAAAGAAAGGCTCATTTCCTCACATATATCAGGAGAGTGCAATGAATATTATTTTGTGTTTGTTAGTAGAATAAAACCCAGCACTTTCTTCAACATGTAAGGCAAATGTGATTTTCCAGTTTCAAGGTTAAATGATATTTGGTAGTGTGAGATACAGTAAATGGATTTATATATGTATCCAAGAAACACATGTAAAGCAGGTAAACCAACCCAGCCAAGCTGTCTGATTTTGGAGAAAATTAGGGGCTCATGATGTGCAGGGTAAGGGAAGAGAAAAGTTAACTAAAATACATATGCTTCTGCTGTGTTGCCAGAGTAGTTAAATCATAGTCAGACCTTCACTGCATTTTCAAGTCTCACTTGTCTGTGTCACAGACAGCTGCACTGCATTAGTAATGCTGTGGGCACGCACAGCCTGTCAGGATTCAGATTCAGCTGGGTCTCAGCTGAGAGTTTTCATCTCAAACTAGCTACAAGAAATAATTTCGCTTATTAAACAGATGTATCAGTGATCCAAAGCATTTCTATGAATGGCTCAGCCTGCGCACTGGAAAGTGCCAGAAACCTAATGAAAACACATTAATGTATAGAATTATCTTTAGATAATTGGGCCAGCCCTGATTTTGCAAAACCCTTCACAGAAAAAGTATCAAAGAGTATCTCTCTGCACAAGAGACCCATTCCCTTTCACAAAGTTTCAGCAATATATAATATGATTTTGCAAATGTTACTTCAACTGCTGGTAAAACAAAGCAAGAAGGAAACAAACCAAGCAGAGC
>VYZQ01049655.1:18654-39228 GCA_013400655.1 Mystacornis crossleyi
TGGTAAAACAAAGCAAGAAGGAAACAAACCAAGCCTGACCATATACTTCTAGCAAATTAGGAAGCAATGAAAGGGTCTGAAATTACCCTTAAAACCCCCAAATCTTACACTACTGAACTAATTTATATTCAAATATTTGCCACTAGGAATTTCTCTTCTCCCTGTGCTGTATCCAGACATCTTTAAAAACCCAAATGCACATAGCCTTTCCCTGAAAATTTGCCCAGGATGCCATGAGTTATGCTGTAGTTGAATTAGCTGGGAGGGATAGCCAAAATGAGGGGAGCTGCTTTCTACTTAGGGATCACATTTGTTGCACAGCTGGCCAAGATCCAGGAAAATATCTATAAGAAGATGGTTTTCCTTAGTTTGAGAAGAACTCGTTTAAAAGGTTAGTAGTGAATGTAAAACAACAGAAAAACAAAATTTTAGAAATCAATACCACCAGTTCCACCTTCATCTGTGCTCTCTTGTTCTGTAGAAGAAGAAGGTTTGTAAGCTAAGTCACGAGGTCAAATAGCAAAAAAAATGCAAGTTAATAAAAAAAGGGGATGCTGAATATCATAATGACAACTTCTATCACAGCACTTTCAAACATGTTACAAACACACACTCAAGCTGACAGAAAATGACAGTACTAAAGCACACTCAGTACAATTCCACCAATACAGAAGACAGGCTGAACTGAAGCATTTTTTGATTTATTTTATTCCTGGCCAATAACTTATGTTATTTATTGGTAGTTAGGTAGTGCATGAAAAGATCCCTTCCACAGCAATCCTTATTTGCTGGTCTGATTTCAGAATGTTTACAAACAGAAACAGTTCATTGTGAAACACAAAATGATCTGAGTTCAAATTAAAGAATGTTAAAATGCATCACCTAATCCAGAATTGCACCCATGCTCCAAGAAGCTTGGACTGTCCGCTGCATCTCCTTACCCATTACTGGGCATTCAAATAATCAGTCAGCATTCCATAACTCCAAGGGTGTGTTTAAACCATTTGAGATGTGATATTAGAGTACAACTGGGTATTTTTGTTTTTATCACTAGTCTTAGCACCCCATTACACGAACTGCATTTGGAGGACTCTGATGTATCTTAACATTACACACTGTAATTCTCCTTTTCTGATGTTTGGGGCTTGGCAGTGCTGTCACGTGTTTTAGTTCCCATGGAGCTTCACTCCAGCTCTTCCCAAGGTCAAAAATAGCTCTAAGCCTGAGCAGCATTTCAGGGCAAGTACAGATATGATACTTTTCCCATGAGCTACCCACAGATCCTGCTTTAAGATCCAAGACAGGAAAGGATGCCCAGGTCCCTATGAATAGCGCTGCATCTGCCGGTGTTCACACATAACATTCTGTGACTTTAGTCCTGCTAAAAAACAGTGCTGCTTACCTGTTTTGCCTTCTGAGTCTGGAGTTACGGATCCCCCCCATGACCATCTCTTCTGTCGTGTTTCCAGCCGCTGACTCCGTTCCAAGGTGCGATGCAGAACTGCTTCATAGCGCTCCTACCAAACAACATCTCCATGAAGCTTGTAACTGTTAAACACAGCCACACCAGAAAATATAGACCCCCAGTATGATTTATAATCCATTTTACCAGGCTTTTGTTACAAAAATTATCATGCCAAGGATGTTGAAGGCAATTAATGGCTTCAAAACACTGCAAACATGATTAGGTTGAGCTAAAGCAGAGATAATCTATTCTACTCTTTACTTAAAATAGCCACGAAACAGATCTCCTATTCAGTAAACAGCACTATCTATTTTCTAAATAGGGATGAACCCCAAACTGAGCAAAAGTAATCGATTACCCTTGAAACTATTTGTATGATGACGTTCTTTCTAGAAGATGATAAAAATTCTTCATTATAAAATACTAAGTATAAGCTTATTTGTATTTTCAAAGAACTATAAAAACAATGACCCAGGTCTTAACAGGCACTGACATTAAGAGAGATGTGATGAAACCAGAAACAGCAAGACATAAAGGCAAAACTGCAAAAGAAGACCAGTACCTCCAGGTCTCAGCAACCACTGCTGACAGGACAAAGGGGGCTGAAAGAAGCTTTTGCTGCTGTCTCCAGAACTATGGCTAACAGGGGAGCGTTAGCTCTTGTGCATAAAGATGAACTGTAACCATGCTAGACTTTTTCTTTCCAGCCAGGTTTCCACATGTGTCAACAACACATTTCTCTTCTGGAATACTTATATCCCACGTGATCTTTTGAAGCAGTATTTGCTGCTGATACACTGCAGTAAGATGTCAAGGGAACTCATTATACAGCCATTTCTCCCACTTGAGGTCACAAGACTTTCACCTTCTTTCAACACAATTTCACAACACAAACTGAAAAAGTCGTCATGAAAAATACACAATGTAAACTTGGAAGGGAGGATTCTGCTCACTGACAAAAGATAAAACCAAAAGTTTTTGTTTGAAATATAAAGCTTAGCTTCCCCTCTGTTAGAGAAACCTGAACTAGAGTTTATCTAAGGTGCCAAAGTACCCAGACATTATGTAATCTGTAGATTGTATTTCTGTGGAGGTATCTGCAGTGCAGTAATTCTTCAGTCACAGTTAAAGACACAGGCTTCACTTTACAAATTACAGAAATGAGCTCAAGGTCTCAATGCAGTGAACTGCAGAGATGTACAGAATAACTGACAAGCTCTGGGGAGGTATCTGAACCCCCACCATGACTAGTAGCCTTCAAGAGTCTTAGAACCACTTCCTTTTCCAAAGTATTTGCTACTGTGCTGCTTCTACCTTATTAGACGATTAAATAAATGAGACTTAGCTGAATAAGTTAATAATGTTGGGATCTATGTATTTTCATGAACTTCTAAGACAAGATTAACACCGCATTGTTAGTCCTTGTCTTCCTTGATTATTCACTCTGGAGGCCACTTAAAACCTATCTACCATCCTCAAAACCACATGAATAAATGTAATAAATCTAAATGTAACATCTTTTTGAAGCATAAGGGATGCTTTTTGCATAAAGTAGTTGCTTAAAGAAATGACACTGCACTGGACTGCGGTCAGAGCCCACCCAAACATTTCTGTTCTCCAGCAATGTAACTACTCCATGAAGTTCAAATGAAATATCAATCTGATCACACCCAGGAGCTGATTACAGAAAACCAAATACCAGTGTGGAATACTGCCAGTCAAAAAGTGTAGAAAAGATGGATTGCTAGAACAGTATAACATTGCTCCACAGGAGCAGCCAGCCCGGCTTACAGGCTCTTCACCAATGATCCACAGCAAGTTCTTACAAACAGTTTATGAAAGTACAGATGTGTGATGCTTCCACTGCCGACACCCTGGAAACGAACTCTTTCAGAACTTGCACATTTAATATGCATTAACAGAGCTACTTGTCAAAAGGATGGAATAACTTCATATATTTATTTCTGCTATCAGCTTCTATTCATTTGCAGTGAGTCCCAAACTCAAACACCGCTCTGCCTGTTCGTGTGCAGTCAAGAGGAAAGGCCAGTGAGAACAGTCACTACACAGTTCAAAGCAGCAAACGACAAATACGCAGTTAACATCACCACCTTTCATCATACAGGAATGAATTCTGATTTAGAAGAACAGAATGTGAGTCTCAGGCCATAGCAGGGCTAAAAGGAAGGAAGGCACAGAAATAAGAGAACTAAATCTAAGACCTGTCACCCATGCTGATTTACAGACAAGACTCTACAGAGTGCTCTGAAGGCATCTGGAAATCTAGGGATATGGGGTGGGGTTTTTGCTTATGTGAAAAACAGCCAGCACTCAAACAGCCACAGCTCCTGAAGTCCTGAGTGCCTCAGCTATAGCGAAAGCTCTGTGGGGAAGGTGGACATGTGTCTACACAGCCCATTGTAGATGTGGAAAATACCTTTATGTTTTAATACATTCATCATTTCCATAAGCTTCTCACGCACACTACTTCAGAGCATGGTAATGTAGGAAAACAACGTAGTTCAAGTATAGAACTTTGATGTGTGTTACCTTTTCCTCCTCTATTTTTTGTTTCCTCTTTTCTTCTACTGCTGCCCTCCGTTGTTCCTCTTTCTGCTTCATTTCTTTTAGCTTTCTCTGCCTTTCTTCTAACTGTTTTTCATACTGGAGTTTTGCTTTTCTCTCCTTTTCAAGGATTTGTGTCTCTTTGGCAGCTGTGAGAATATTTTAAAGAAAAAATTAAAATCAAACTTAGCCATTCATTGATATTGGAATGCAACTTACAAGCAAGAGACATTCCAAGCAGAATTATTATCACCTGAAGTGAAAACGTAGAGGAAGATTAGCTTGCAGAGGTGGATGACATCACACATGACAACAGGTTCATCCTTAATTCTGTCCCCAGGTTGGAAGTGGAACTAGAACCTTGCCTGCCACTAGGCTTTACTGTCTAGACAGGAATATCAGGATATGCATATTCCCTATGTTAAGCATACACTTTTCTTATCAACATAATAGTGATGTCTCTGTAAGGAAGCAGTAAATTAAGAATCAAAAAGCAGCATTTTCGATGTCTTTTTTTTTTTAAAGAACAAAATACAGTAAAAATATTTAAGGCACTGAGTAACAAGATGGGAAGACCCTACAGTTCCTGGACTTCAAAGTAGTTATATCACTGTTCTCTGCAGCCTCCATCAAGGAACAGCTGTGTGCAGTTCAACAGGAAGCCTCAGGTCCTGTGACACAAAGCTAGTGGGTGAATGCACAGGGTATTTTCCAGGGCCAGACATATGAAATGAACCAAGAGACCAGACAATTACACCAACAATGCACAGGCAGCATCTACACATAGGGCCCCCAAAATATTTCTGAATTTTATATGCATCACAATACTACTCTGTTCCCGTATTACGATAACACAGTGATTCCTGTTGTTGTGGGTGTTTGCTTTTTCGTTCAGAAACAAACATACAGCTCAGAAAGACATCTCTCCTCACAAGCTGGGAGCCCAAGACCCAGGACTGCAGGGCACACTGTGATACTTTCATCTCCTGCCACACACATATGCACTGATTCACATCACAAACAGCATAAAGCTGGGCAAGAGTTTACTGCTGTTCTCTAATCTCAGATTCCCTGCTAAGATAAAGTGTATACTGCTGACATTTCAATCCAGGAGTCATTTCAGTGTGCTGGGAAACAAGGGAAGCAGCATTCAAGGCAAACAAGCCATCCAAGTAGCTAAATCTTTTTTGGTTTCCTCTGAACCAACATTCTCCAAACCTCAGTCTTCAGAGCTATAGGAAGAAGTTCTAAGCTAAAAGTTTTATTTTCCAAAGTGTTTTTGCTAAGGCTTTCAATAAGAAACTGGCTAAATTTGCTGGGTGGTCACTAAGCAATGGAAGGTCAGAAGTGACATATAGCTTCAACAAGCTAAAACTCTCTACAGTTGTTTTCCTCTCAAATTAAAAACTTCCTCATTCAGGTTCACAGATGGACACTGATGCAAGACTGAGACCTTGTCTCTTGTCCTCAGCACACCGTGACAAAAAGAACATGGGTAAGGGGAATAGTTATTCCTTTAACACAAACATTTTAGAAAATTATATTTCAAGTGAAACATGAAAATACCATGTTGCTTTTCCCGCTCTTCTCTACGCTCCCTAGCCAGTCTTTGCCTTTCTTCTGTTCTTAGCATGGAACCATCTATCACTGTCAAAACAAAAATTTAAGACACATAATTGTCAACGATTTTGAACATTCAAATTTAAATAAAAAGTCAAAAGTCTTTACTATCAAAAGAATGAAACTTCCTGAGAGATGCACACACCACCAAATCACTGCACACTCTATATAGAGATTAAAGATATCATCTGAAATAGTCACAGAAAGCTGAACATCCTCCTTTTCCCCCTTTCCATTCCCTCACAACACTATTTTAATAGGTGCAAGAGAAAGCAGACACCATAGTGAAGGCTCAACAGGTATAGTCAAAAGAAAGCCTAAGAAGTCAGATGTGTTAGAACATACCCTATTCCAAATTCACCTCTGATCCTCATTCTTGCACATACTAACTCTCATGAACAAGAATAACAGGAATTTAGGAAAATGTCATCTGGGAACAGATAGTTCACCTGTCATGACAAATTCAGAGCACTGCAGGATGTCTCATTTGCAGACTAAGCAGAACCAAGACTTAAGCAGTCTTTGCAGGTACAAAAACTTGAATTTCAGCAAGTGAGCTGATAACTTGCCCAGAGCACAAAGCAACCATTTCTCTTTCCTGTCATGCCTTGCTTACAAGACAGGCAACTTCATCTGAACTCTGAGACAGTCAAAAGCAGAAATTTGTCATCAAAATCAGACCTACAAGCCATCTACCAGGTGGCTCTGTGCTCTGATGCCCCCTGAAGAAAGAGCACCAAACTACTCTTTAAATATACTGTTTTCAACCCCTACTAACTCTCCCTTGTGAACCCAGCACTTCATTAAGAGCAATGACCTCTAATTATACCTGGTTTAGTTGCTGTCTTTATTGAGGTCTGGACTGCAAGAGGGCTAATGCCACTTTGGCTTCTTCTTTCTTCTGCTATGGCTTGGGCTGCAGCAACTGTGAAAAGAATCATTCCACATTAAGGAAAGCTCTACAGCTGAAACTCAAGAAATAAATATCTAAAATAAATACATAAAATTCTATTTGAGGTTGTTGATGTTTTTAAAAAATAACTAACTGGGGGCTGCTCAACTTGTAAGGAAGAACTTGTCAAATAAGAGTTGAGACCTAGGATAGCTTTTTGTTGTAAAAACAACATTTACCAAACCTTATGTTTTAAGACTGTGGAGTTTCAAAGATCAAACTTACTAAATAACTTTTCTAAGACAAACCCCATTATTTTGCAAAGTTATTTGTCTGACTTACACTTAATAATAAAAACATTTTGCTACCACATGAGCGTTTGTGGGCTGGACACATGTATGTAATAGCACATTAGCACTCGTAGAATCATATTTTGATGAGACCCAAGCAGGGAGAGGTTTATGAAGACCTGTCATTACTTTATGACATGAAACAGAAAGGGGATTAGCTACATAAAGTAAACCATTAAGGGATGCTTACAACATACTTCTGAAACTGGATCTTCAAAAATAAATTTTAATTAGAAATTAGACTCCAAAACAGTAATTTGAGCATTTGTGCAGAGATCCATTCACCCTACCTGAGTTTCACCAAGGTGATGTCAGCAAAATGCAGGGTTATGACTCACAGATAATCACACACAAAAGAAATGATACCAATATTAATTTCGCTAAATGACAAAACCCATTAACAAGTCAAGGAGACTAATTTACTGTATCACTTTCCCCAGATTTTCTTTGTTTTGGTATCAACTTTCTCTAATCACCTTGCAGGGCGTGAAGGTGAAGTGTTACAGGGAAAGCAGGCAGGGCAACCTGTAAGATAGCATTACCCCAGTCCCCTGCACAGCTCAAACAGAAGTGTTGCGGTGGGGTGCCCCGCAACCTTCCCTGGCAGACAGCTTTGCCCGTAGAAAGAATCAGAGGACGATATTTTTTGTAGGATACTCAGAGATATTTTTATTTCTCCCAGCTCCTCGATGGGGGCCTAGGCCAGATTGTTCCAAGAGCTCTGTCGAGTCATGTGGACACCCACCTAAGTACAGCATTACCAGGGCGGGGTACATTTGAAATTACCAATGAGGAACGGGATTTAGGCACAATAGCATCAGGGAGTCTGGAAGCCCCATGTAACCCAACCCATGCTCCCACTCCCAAGGCCCATCCCCCCAGGGCGCAACCTCCACACAGAAGTGNAGAAAAACTCAGGGAACTTTTACTCACTGAGTCCTTGGATATTTCTCAAAATCTTCGCTGCTCTTCTTAAGCTGTCTCCAGGGGTCCCACAGGATTGCTAAAAATGCTTGCATTCTCTCACCATTTGTTGCAGTGGGGTGCCCCGCAACCTTCCCTGGCAGACAGCTTTGCCCGTAGAAAGAATCAGAGGACGATATTTTTTGATAGATACTCAGAGATATTTTTATTTCTCCCAGCTCCTCGATGGGGGCCTAGGCCAGATTGTTCCAAGAGCTCTGTCGAGTCATGTGGACACCCACCTAAGTACAGCATTACCAGGGCGGGGTACATTTGAAATTACCAATGAGGAACGGGATTTAGGCACAATAGCATCAGGGAGTCTGGAAGCCCCATGTAACCCAACCCATGCTCCCACTCCCAAGGCCCATCCCCCCAGGGCGCAACCTCCACACAGAAGTGTCCTCACACACTGCCACCTTGTTCTCACCTTGGCTGACAGACACTGGGAGCTCAGCTGGGTTCCTTGGAAAAGCCCCGCTTCAGGGGAAGCAAGGCAACACACCACACAACCACCCAAACATGAGAAAGTTGAGGACAGTTTTACACAGAAAAGGAAAATCCACAAATCCACAAAAGGAACATGTAACGTCATGTGATCTCAACCAGAACATGAAAGACCAATAGTACAATTTGCTGTTATATTTTAAAAAAGAAGACTACAACTTTGCCAACGATCTGACTTCCCTTTAATAAGAGTAGTGCAGAATGCAAAAGGGGAAGGAAGAGTCTCCCTCTTCTCCATGCATTGCCATGACAACTAGTTGTGTCATGGTAATAACCCTCCCTAAGGCTGTGCCCAAGAACAATCACCTCAAAGTGTTTAATCCCATGTGATGTCAGTGATAAATGCTGATTACAATACTTATTCGGCAACTCTAAACTGTCATCCGCAGCTGTTGCCAAGTCTTGAATTAATTTTTCAATGCAGCAGCAAACAAAAGTCTTCCTCAGCCCCATCCTATACATCTCTGAGGCTCTTTTCAAACAAGTCGGAGACCCGATACTATGACATGATGAGATTACCAATTGGCAAAAAAAAACAGCTTAAAAAGGGCTCACTGTAATTTCACTATCTAGATCAAAAGTCAGCCAAAAATCTGATTTTTGTACACTGTTGCATGTCACATGGATGGGAATCCAGCCCAACAAAACACCAAGTGGAGAACAACAGGATTATCTATTCTAACACAAGTAGAAGTGGAAACAGCCAGAGGAGAAGCAGCCCACAGCAGGTGTTCTTAGAGCAGAAATGTACAGCCAGGGCATTCATATCCAATGACACCTTCGTACATCACAAAGGCTGAAGGAACACAAGCTTCTTCAAATACCACTTAGATTTCAGAGAAATACAGAAAATCCAGGTACATCTTTCCTCAACGGAGGAGACAGAGGTGCCCAGGCAGCCTGAGCCAACTCAACCCAGGCAGGAAATAACCCCAACAGAACAAATTCACTCTGCACCTACACTAGCTTCAGTTAAGACCAACACTGGAATTTTGCCTCAACTCTCAAAGTTTAAATATCCAAATTTCCATAACTAAGTTATAGTAAGAAGCAACCTGCAATTAAACAGGTAGAATATGAATTTTATTTTACTTGCAGAAGTATTTTAATATTAAAAATCTTGCTGAACAAACCAGCCATAATGGATATGGGGGATTATGTATTATTTACTCAATCAAAAATAAACACAGAGTTGGAATAATGTTCATGATTAGAAGGCACTGATTTAAAAATGTGTCACATCTGCAAAGCAATTAGTCAGTTTATCTTAATTAATTAAGGTTGCAAAAGATTATATGAGGTTCTATAAGACAGGAAAGTGGGTTACAGAAACAGTTCATCTTGCAGAGGACACAGAAGTGAAAAAGTCTAGAAATACCCAGCCAGAGGACTTTGCACATTAAAGTTTTTTGTATTTCAGATAAAATATCTTATATTCACTCCTTCAATGCTTCATTATTTGCATAGAAACAATGTGCTTACAAATTTGAAAACAGCATTTGAGGCACAAGGCGTGCACCTTCGTGTCACATGGATGTGATCCATTTAACCAACAGAAAGCCAGAATTAAATGTGAACTGGGGATCTGAACAAAAGATTAATAAAGGGGAAACAGACATCACATTAGATACATCCCTGAGATATGCGAGCTCAGTTTCAGGAAGTCCCTGGTCAACAGACAGGTTTTACAGCCCTTGACAATTTCATGGTAAATTTACAATACAAAACTGTGATTTTCAAAGTCCACATTTTACTACAGTAAAAGAAAATGCATTGCATATTTTTGCACTATGCAATCTTTAAAAAATGCATTTCTTGTTTTCTTATTTTGCTTTAATATGATAAAAGAAACCTTAATAATTAATACATTTAATTTTTTTTTGGCACAGATACCTATAACTTCTTTGCCTAGTTTTCCATAATGAATGTAGCAGTCTGCTATGGAGAGAAGCTTCATTGAAAAGAATTTTCCACAAAACACATTTCTGTAAAATAAGCTTAATACTTCTGTAATGAATCAGGATACCCCAGAACAGGAAACCAGTTAACAACCATTTCACTAGAATCCATGCCACATGTTGCATTACTGGGGGGGTGCTTTCATGGACATAATCAGCAAACTCCCTGGAGAAGAAAAATTCTCTTAGAGTCAAATTAAATCTCATTTCTATTCTGAGCTGGCCCTCCCACAGTAGTCTTTCACAACAGTACTTGTGATCAGTATAATGTGTGTGTTTCTTTTACAGTAGTCTACCTTTAAATGCTCCAGGTAAAATTAATAAAAGTATAAACCATACATGAGGCCAATAATAATAGCGGCATACACACATAACAAAATAGAGCTATTTAAAACATAACATGATTTAGGTAATTTGGGAAACAGTTTTCCTTCTGCGCCCTCATCACCATTTAGCACCACAGGTCTGGCCAAGCAAACCAGAGATAAACCAAATCCACAGAAAACACCAGGAGGTGACGTTCTAGACAAATCCAACTCTCCAATTTCACCTCCAGCTCATGATCATAACAGTGCAGATGCTGAGGTGCCTCCCTCACACTGAGCATGACGGTACTTCCCTTCCCTGATCAGGTTTCCAATATGCCCTGAAGAGACTGGTGCTAAAAATAAACCTTGATTTCTATTTCAACCCCTGCACACAGCTAATACCCTTGGCCTCTGCCAAGACTGGCAAAGGACCCACTGCTGTTCTTAGTAAACCTCATTAGGGACTGAAGCGACTCCATTCCTTTACCCAGTGAGGTTCAGGGCTCCCTCCATCCCATCACTTCTCCTGGTGTTCATGACCTGGCCTGACACTGCCCCACTTACTCTTCTCTTCCCTTGCAGAACGACAAAAGAGAGCAAAACGTGCTGACTTTCACAGCAATCCTTCTGCTTCTTATGATTTAATGACTCGTTATGCAAAGCAAACAAATTAAAAAATCCCAGACTAAGCCTCTGAAATATGGGGTCTTAGGAGGTCTCCTGAATATTAAGCATCGTTATGAATCTGAGTATTTCCATAGAAGTTTAAAGCATGTAACAAGAAGCCAATAAGCAATCCATGAACTAAAAGTGAACTTTACAGCAAAATATCTCTGATTTTATAGCAAACTGTGAGAAATCTGCAAGACTGCCATTTTTGTCTTGCTCCACTACAGGGAGCTTACTGTTTGTAAGTGTTCAGATCCTTTTAATAATTTTTGAACATACTTTCAGGAAATATGAGGAAAGTCAGCATTCAAGTTTGAGATTTCCTTGTACTGCCTTTTAAGCTGATTTCCAGTCACTAATTAACACAGGTTAAGACAAACAGATGCAAGATCATATCTTTGAAGCTTTAAGAAAAATGAGGTATTGGTTTTTACATCACGATTCCTTGTTCAGATGACACCAGAGGAAGGATGCACCTTCACACAAACAAGTGGACAACATAGAAAGTTTCTAACAATGAAGAGAAAGCCCTCTCTGTGTGCATTCCTCTTCTTCCCGTTCCCCCTTTTCTGTCTTTCCCCATTGATCCTCACATCCCATCTCTGGGCTGCAAGAACTGACAGACTCCACAAGCAAACACATGAGCTTCCCTGTAGGCACCTTCTGACTGACCAGCTGGAAGGCAGATGGTTCTCCTGTTTTGTCTGGGCAGCCACCAGATGGGAAGCACACAGATCTCCAGAAAGCAGTGCACGCTCTCAGCTTCAGCAGGCTAGAAGAGCTTCCTGTTGTCTTATCCCTATCCCAGACTCTATTTGCAAACTTTGTCCTATATTTATTCCCTACATGGGATCCCTATTTTACTCCCTTTATGTGTTTTCTTCCCTTTAAGACCATTTCTTCAGTTCATCACAAGTTTTGATCCCACTGGAAAACCCAACACAAGCATTCCTTCACAATATATGAATTAGCAGCTTCACAAGTAAGTATTTGAGACATATTTGCAAGAACTTACGTTTTTACTCATCTTTAAACATCCACATTCAGATTAAAAGCTAGAAATATTTTTTTAAAAATCACGTAATTAACAAAATTACTTATTTCTTACAAGGAAACCTGCAAAGATACAGCTGAAGCAATCTCAAAGACATATTATGATACTCATTCAGCCTAGGGCATGATGAGAAAGACACTAGGAAGGTTACTAGTTAATTTTTGCATTGATCTCTGTACACTTTGCCCTAGGGGAAGCACATAATCTAAACCAAACATGAATGTAATACAAGCACAGACCAAGGCATTGAAATCTGTCCCTAACAGAACTGGCAGCCATCTCCAGGAACTTTCTACAGTCAGAGACGCTACACCATTGCCCGACAGCCACATCAGATGAGTACCATCCTTACTACCTTCAGTAGTCTGAACAGTACTGAAAACATATCTGTGGGGTCTCACTGACTCCCACTGTCACTGTATTCTCTTATTTTATCCTCGCTTGCACTGCTCAGCCACGAGTTATGCTTCTTGCTACTTAATGGGAAAAGCAACTGCCAGCACAATGCTCAGAAAGTACAAAGACGTCACCAACTCTTCCAGAAGCCATCATAAGGTAAGTAAGAAGCACTGTCCACACAGGGCTGACAAGCTAAATCTACCCCGTTCTCTGGAAAAGACACCTGGCTTCCACAATTTGGGATTCTTTGTTAGTGAGGCTGCACGCCTGCACAGCCATAGCAAAAAGTAACCTCAAAACAAACTCTTGCTGTCTTATTTCACATCTGTTTTTTTCATTGTATTGTTTCTTTCTCTTACACTGCACTATCCATAACACTGGCAATAGCTAACTTTTCTCCACGACTTTCCTCTTTCCTGAACGGTCTATGTTTTTTCACTTGCTAGAACCATGGCCTTGAAAATGCTTTTGTCCTCTTGTTTGGAGGCTGTGGCTATCGTTTAATTCACGAAGCCCAAAGAATGGCAGCCCAGAACACAGCCTAGCACTGCGAGTCACAATGGACTTGAGACAAACCTTGTGAAAACACCATTTTGAGCTTTCTTTAGGTGGAAGGATAGCAGCTCCCTTACAAGACAGCAGTGACAACTACTGCTTTTGCCTTTTACACTTGACAAATTTCTTATGGAAAATTTAGGAGCTCATTCAAACACTGTCTGTGCTTCAGAACAAGAGAGACTGCTGTTGGCATTTATCCCCAACAGGCCAGTCTCAAATCAAATCACTCCATACAGAAAAGTGCTGCAGGACATTGACAGGTCCACAGTGTGTTTAATGTAGCAAATCCTCTGTCTAAAGCAGAACAGGGGGTGCAAAATGTAAAAGGAAATAAATTGCAAATTTTCTTAAAGCTGTACAGTTCACTCAGCTAATTAAAAAATGAAGGCTCTAAGACATTCCGCTACATGCAGTATAAGACCCCAGCAAAGTAACCATGAATCAGTCCCTGCCCCAAAGAGCTTGAAGGATAAGTAAAAAGTGGCAAATGGGTGTAAAAAAAGCAAGCAGGAAAAAAGAGCTAAAGAGACCAATAAAGAGACTGTATTTTTTTTCTTAATTCATTACTCATTGGCAGAGAGTCTTTTAAAGAAATCTGAAAGTGAGTAAGTGACACTCACTGATCTGGTCATCTGGAGATGACTGTCCTTGGTTTTAATGTCCACAACACAATTTACATATTATTGATCAACACTATGCTGCAAAAATGTTCCTCTAAGAAATTCTCTTGGCAAAATTAAACAGAGGACAAGCTTTGAAATTAATAAATGTGTTCTATTAAATGATGTTCTTTAAGTATAAAGATCCTACAGTATTTCTATATTCTTGTAGCCAAGCGTTCTTGGACTTGGGAGAGGAATTTTAACACTTGGAAGCTTTGAAACACTTCCCAGAGAACGAGCCACTACAATATCTATGCTCCCTCCCAAGATTCAGGTCAGTGCATTTAAACAACAGAGAGTGTCTGTAAATTAGGAATCAGTTAAGTACTCATAAAAGAGTATTTTAGAAGTTCCCTGTGAATTATGAAGACAAAAAACACCATGAGAAAAGATGGAGGTATTCTGAGCATGGCCAGCGGTAACTGTTTTCTTCAAAGGCAACATCAGCTGGGGTTCCTTCACCTAGAAAGAAGTTCCAAAATGACCAGAATATAAAAATAATTTAGATGAAAACAAATGTCAAGCAACTAGGTCAGCCTTCCTTAAAAGCAAAGACTTGTGTCCCTTTATGCACAGGCATTATGCAGCACACCAGCGGTTTCTGTCTCTTTCAAACAAAAACAATTCTGAGCAACATTTTTTTCTTCCATGAACCCCACACTCCAAAAAACTTAATCACTAGCATCAAGAAAGGTTTTGATTATTGGACAGGCATATGCAAACACACTGAAAGCACATCATCCATTAAGATTACCTGGTTGTAAGCTGCATAATAGGAAGCTAAATGGCACTAATTTATTTGTGGGAGACAAGAAATTTGCAGTCCCAGTTGGATTTTAAAATACCACAAGTAATCTGGTAAGTCATATTCACAGAAGTCATTAAAATTGAATGCTCAGAATTTTATTAGTCAGGGTGTCCTTTCACAAGAGGACTGCAAGCATGTCCAATTATTTAATCAAATTTAAAGACAACCAGCAGCATTTGATACCCCTATTATTATGACTAACCTCAATTATTTCCTCCATTTATCCTATAGTAAAGCATACTAACCCTTCTTTACTCTCTTATCACCTTTAAGAACTGACAGTAACAGCGTATCAGTACTTTAAATATTCCTCTGTTTTGTTTTTGAAAAACACAAGTGCATGAAGAAGCAGCAGTCCTTAATTCCAGTCACATTTTAAGACTACGAACAGTTGGGGACAGGGTAAGCCACAGCATCTCTGGGCTCTCACCACTGGAGTTATGATCCTTGCAAGTCATTATTTGCTAAATAGTTTCACCTGAATTGAAGCATGGAAGCCAAATTTATATTTTGCAATTTTAATACATGAAGAAATACATAGACAATGGAACACTCTACATAAGAAACTGAAAAAAATATGTTGTATATGCACATGGTTTGGGTGGGAGTTTTGTTTGTTTGCTTTTTTCTCCTTACAGCAAGGAAGATATCTCTCCTGAATGCATTTGGAGAAATCTCAAGAATTTAAAGTTTTAAATTTAAACAAAACCTTCTATAAACCACTTACAACTGGAAGTAATCTTCAGAATACAAAGCACCTAAATACATAGCATTCATCTTTATGAATCAGCATGATATTATCCCTACCCTGTACGACTGTATTTCCATGAACAAAAAGAAAATGAAATCAAGGCTCATAGCCATTAAGTTCTCAGCCTGATTTGGGAATATTCTCTCACCACTGAGATCTATGTGAAATCCAATTTCTGTGCAGTTCTTTGCATTTATCATCCTGGCACTCTGCAAAGCAGTGTTACTACTTCCACACAAGGAAAAAAAGATGAAGCACAAAAAACCCTTAAAACTTTCTCCAAAGTTCTGAGGAGTTTGACAAAACAAGAAATTGAAGCCAGCCCCAGGGATCATCAGCTGAATGCCCCAGTCATGGGCTGCCTTTGCTCCCCAGATGGAGCCTGTAGCAGTCACTCATTCAAACATCGCCAAGTAAGACAACAACTGAACGCTCAAGATGCTTTTAATGTAGCAATCCCATGTTGTGAGAAACCTGGCAAGGAATGGTTTCCTTCTCCTGCAGCTTCCCAGGCAAGATCTGAAGCCCACCTCTACTGACAACCACACTGCAAATCCCAACAGCTTTCAAGGATCCAAATTCAGAAGTAAATTCTTTCTCTCTTCCAGCAAGCAGCTCTGATGCACAGGTCAACTCATCAGTTGTCTGACCGACAGATGCATCTGGATCCCAAATAATTTCCTCTAGACAGCACTCACCATCTTCTGTTGTGGGACCAAGACTGTACCTGAGAGTTCTCTAGTACTCCTACAGGTGTTGGTACAAGCTTGTGTTCTTATGTTTTATAACTATTACCTAGAGATCAGACAAATCTGTGTATGTTCCTGACTACTTGCTTGAGCAGTGAAGTTGAACTATTAGTTATCCATCCATCCATCCATCCATCCATCCATCCATCCATCCATCCATCCATCCATCCATCCATCCATCCGTCTTTTCATGCCAATATTGTGTACATGCACTTGTTAAAGCTGTTGCTAAGAGCTGTGATCTGGGCAAGATGGACAAAGCCAGACAGTGTCACTTACACAGGGAGAAAAAATTGATTACATGAAATGAGGCTGTTGTTCTACTAGAAAACTTCCAACCAAACTGGGACCTGCAGGTCATGGAATTTATGTCTGCAGCGAGATTTGCTGAAAAAGGCACTTTATTTTTTTCCCATACCTGAGACAGTTTTCCCAAACCTGAGACAGGGTTCCCAAAAAATCATGCAGATCTTGGAAAGGAAAATATATATGAACAGCATTTAAGTATACTTTTTTGAACAACCTTAACAACAGCAATTCAACACGAGTGGAAATCCTGGCAACAGCACAGGATTACCAAGCTCTGGTAAAAAAACACCCAACATTCTCTACCACCCATACTACAAAACACAGGCGTTTTCAGTATTCCAGTGAAAATGAAGACAATAAATGTAGACTACAGCAGCTTAAATCATAAGTATTTTTCCTCTGATTACCCACACCACTCGAGGAAAACCTCACTTACTGAATAGACCACAAGCACCTGACTATTCCCCTCTTCTCACATCTTAACAAGCTCAGCAGTACTTATGGCATTAGAATGGGATCAAAAATTCCTCTTCATCCCTGAGGGATGACAGCAGCAAGCATGGATAATAAAAACGGGGTAAGCAACTGCCATCTATGCACTGCTGGTTCAGTGTACAACTACAATTCATTTCTAACGTTAAGTGATGTTCAGAAATCTTAATTGCCTTCTAGTTGTACCTTAACTGCCTTCTAGTTGTACCTTAACTGCCTTCTAGTTGTAGTAGCAAATTCTGCTTTTTGTCATCCACATAAAGGAAGTAAGATTGGACAAGTATGTCAGGGCAGAAAAAGATTACAAAGGAACTGTAGAACTGCTACTGCAGGCATGAGCTGGTCTCCAGTACAGCTGATACTCAAAGAAGGAGAAACATCTTTTCCTTACCTCAATACTAGATTGACTTTAAGAGAATATTTTTCTTGCCAAATGTACCAAATTGGTATGGAAGTTAGTTACAAGTGGCACCATGGGATTCTATACCTGGAAGGCCTAAAATAATTAACAAGCACCAATCACCCACAAATAAAACCAGTATCAAGAGGCTGGTCAGAGAGAGCAGAAGTGAACAGAACAAGAACCCAGGAGTGTCTTTTAATAAGGACCCACAAAGGAACCTATGCAGAAGGTGACTATACAAACAGTATGTATACACACTTCTTAGCCAGGCTGCCAGAAAGAGCTGTGGTTTCTCAGCAAGATGCTCCTTCTTTTTATTTATTTTCTTTAAATGTGAGATTCCCAGACAAAAGTTCACTGACAAACGACTGAAGGCACACAACACTGTATTTATTTTGCAAAGATGTTTGTTCTCCAGATTAAGACAGCGAAGTACACAACTACCCACAGAGCAGCAGAAACTGGGTCCAAGCATTCTAGTTAGCAGGTATTTTGGAACTGAGGAGTCCCCCCACGCAGCCAACTGAGCTTAGAAAACCAGGAAGTTATATTCCTCTCCAAACATGCTGAAGGGTAGCGTGGGACTGAACGTCAAGGTTCCTTCGGGTGTCTTTCTTTCTACATCTTCTTCAAACAGCTGCAATATCAGACTTGGTTGCTGCTCACAACTTCTCTAAAGAGCAGCGAATACTGTGGCATATTATCTTGCAAATTCCACTGTCAACCACTGGATTGCAAGGATGATTTCTAAACATCATTTGCTCTCTCCAGAGAGTGCTACTGACAAGAAGTCAGGAGCAGAGCTGCAGGGGCCTGTGAGCTCACAGACAGCACTGATTCACTGCACATTAGCACTGAGTTTATCTTTGAGCACATAACTGCTACAAATGCATTTTATGTACACTGAAGTTTAGATTCTGGTTCAGTGACTTCTACCCCCTCAGGGAAAAAAATTCAAGGTCTAGCCTTTACAGGATCTACTGAGGGGGGTTGTTTTTTTAACATGATGTACATATTATAGCATGTGCATATCTGAAGGGAGATGGAGCTACCTGGCCCAAGGAACATTTCCTCTCTGATTCTGGGGCTAAATCTAGGTCATGACAGCTGTCAGCAAATATGGGTGCCCATGTTTAGAAAAACTTAGGAGCCACCATGTAAGCGCATCCAATATGCAAAATAAAATTTAGCTGTTCTAGCAAGAAGAATAAGGTCCAAAGAGACATAACTTGTGTAGGTGAGAAGTGCTATCTTTTGGCAGATCTTTATCCTTCTGGAGCACTAAACTGTCTTAATTTTGAGAAAGAAACAAAAAGTAATTAAATAATATTCCCGACACCCAACACGCTGAAGAATGCCAGATCAGAGTTGTCCATTCAGGACCCTTTGCCAGCACTCTTCTTTATGTAATTATACAGATACACAAAAAACAACCAGGCAAGAGGCTCTCAGAGTAGTTTCTGTACCTAGTCCTTGTTAGTTAGCTTAGATCAAACCACAGTCCAGTCCTCTTTACTATTTTTTTTTTGTGTGTGTGTGTGTGACTGGGATATGAAAATGTTTATCTTTTCTAATGGCTCACCCACAGAGCTTTCACATGGAGATGTACCATGAAATTATGCTGGAAACACACATCGTGCTTGCACAACACGCGTTCCAGAGTATATTATTAAGGACCTTAAGTATAAATAGACACATAAGCACAGCTTCTTTAACCTTCTTATAACACCAGTTAAAAAAAAAAAAAGAGGGCAAAAAATTAAAATAAAATCTTTGATTAGAAATCAATGCCAGGNGGCGCGGGGCGCAGTGCGCAGGCTCCGCCCGCTCCCGCCCTGTCCGGCACCGGGAGCGCTCCCGCGTCCATCCGGGGCGGCCGCCGGGAGCGTCGGGCGCTGCCCTCGGTCTGCGCTTCCACAGGGAGCGGGGATGCTGGAGCGTGTCCGGCCAAGGGCGGCGAGCCTCCTGCAGGGACTGGGGAACGAGTCTGATGAGCAGCGGCTGAGGGAGCCGGGGGTCTCCAGGAGGCTCGGGGGGACCTCATCACTCTCTGACAGGAGGGTGAAGTGAGGTGAGGCCGGTCTCTTCTGCTGTGTCTGCAGGAAGAGGACTAGAGGAAACGTCCTTAAACGACGACAACAGGAGATTCAGTTTAGATATTAGAAAAAAGAAGTTCACTGTTCACATGATCAGGTATTGGAACAGGCTGTCCAGGGAGGTGGTGGAGTGACCGTCTCTGGAGCTGTTTAAGAGGTGCCTGGATCTGGTGCTGAGTGATGTGGTTTAGAATCATGGAACTGTCAAGATTGGAAGAGACCTTCAAGATCATCAAGTCCAGCCATCCACTCAGCACTGCCACTGCAACCACTAAACCATATCAGCCAGTGCCAGATCCAGAAACCTCTTAAATATACCTTTATTGGTTTAGGGGTTGAATATTTTGAATATTCTATGAACATCTGCCAAAGGGGCTGACAGAATTGGCCACGCCACAGGAGCCATCATGGTCCCCCGTGGGCCAGTGCTGAGGGGAGCCCAGCGCCACTGGCCAGCTCTGAGCCGGATGGGCATGGGACAGCTCCCCAGATACCTCACAGGCCAGGGGTGATTTGTGTCCACACAACAACTGCAAATNCACCAGTTAAAAAAAAAAAAAGAGGGCAAAAAATTAAAATAAAATCTTTGATTAGAAATCAATGCCAGGGGCTGTCTCTGCCTTCAGCACTCGGGACCGAACACATCGCTGGGCAAACCCTCTGAGGCAAGAGCCACCACAGACACCGACAAGTTCGAGAACCGGTGAAGAACGGGCGGTTCGTGTAACGCAGCCTCCTCGCAGCCGCCTCTGCTGCTGCCCACGAGCTCCGGGAGGTCCCGAGCCAGCAACCACCGCCCGGAGCTGCGGGAAAGGACAGACCGCGCGGGCGGGGAGCGGGGCTGGGGCCGGGCAGCCCAGGCGGCCTCCACTCGCGGTGCCCCTTCCCCGCCCCGGGACGGGGCCGAACGTCCAGCGGGGCGACCAGAGGGGGAGCCGGCGCCAGCCGCGCCCTTGGGCCGCCGGACCACCCCCACCCCCACCCCCCGTGCTACCC